>JARQOC010000002.1:391697105-391809605 GCA_033576535.1 Allobates femoralis
AGCCTCCTACTACATCCCTATTCATCTCTGTCTGATCTAATTGTGAATTTTAAATGTGGAAAAAAAGCGATTTATAACTTAAATTTTCCCCTGTTCTGAGGGCGTTCCTAATATGTGGGCGACTTGTTGGCCATGGGTGTGTGTTCTCGCAGGGGTTCTTTCCCCTTCTCGCTACATGGTATCATGCTACGGTGTGCATGATAATTAATTCAGAAGCACGGTCTGGAGTTTCAAATCCATGGACTGCTGCTTCCAGGCATGATGCCGTGGTCGGATCATTTACGGTTCAGTGCATTGTGAGGGATTAATGCGTGTACTGACCAGCTTCGGAATGAGCACTGTGCATGCTCCATAGCCAGCCAGTATAACCAATACACACCCACACTGCACAAGACCGGAGATTACGCATAGCGTCTAGTAAGTACTAGAATGCATGGGCTGTTTCCAGATTACTCCAACAGCCAATCACAGAAACCTATTTTGTGTGACAGCGTCTGTGGTTGGCTGTTGGGTCCATCTGTAGTGAACATCCCGAATTTTAATGAGTGGCCCTGGAAGTAGAAGCGACAGGTTGGTGGGAATGCATGACTTCAGGACGTGGTAAGTGTGATGATGATGTTTAATGCTTAATTTTACAGTCCCCGAACTGAACCCGAACTATAACACTGACTTCCCAGGCAAGTCCGTGTTTGGGACCTGTGCCTGAACACTAGGTTTTTGGTGTGGTCCCCGAACTTTACAGTTTGATTTTGCCCATCACTATTCATTACAATACTGTGAAGCTAAGATCACAGCAGCAGAAGGTGAAAAAAAGCTTAGAGATAAGCTGCCATGAACCCCGCGCATGCGCATTAGCTGCGCGAAGCCAGCAGTACACCCAAATGAGTGTACTGACGTATGTGAAACCGGATATGACGGTATTACTTCATCCCCTCCTACTACAAGCGACCAGCCTCTCGGATGTTTACACGCACATGGGGGCGTTCATAATTACCGTCAAGGCGGGGGAGAGCGGCACATAGCCCCGCCTGTTGCGGCTTCCTCGATACTAGGAAGCCGCAGTAATGATATAATAAAATAGTGATTTATAAAGATCGCCAGCACGGTGTGTGGAGAACCAGGGATGGATAGCATCAGGATACCAAGCTGCAGGGGTAGGTAAGAAGGGGATGTGGGGTGGTGTTATGGGGTCAGGATCACTTTAAGTGCAGCGTCTGTGAAATGTACTTCCTGCTCATCTGCATAGCAATTCAACAATACATTTCTGTACAACATAAGCCAGATTTCTAAACTAAAGTTATAGATGTAACCAGCATCATAGTGCCTTTATATATAGGGCATTAGTTTAAGCATTAAAACACTGATGACAACTGCCCTTTAACTCATAGAAACATTACTCAATATTGCCAATTACAAAACGACAATTATAAATAATATATTTTTTTATATATATTAAAAGTTAAAGGCATGAAAGGAGTCACAGTGTCATTTCTGCATGCTTGCATGGTTGTTTAGCATGAATGGATACTCACCGTTCAGATGCAATTCCAACTATAGCGGCTACAAAATTAAATGGAACTAGACCCTCTTCTCCTGTACGCAAGGACTTAGCTTTCCACCATTCTCCAGTTCTAAATGGGTTAATATTGGAAATAAGGCTATGATTTTACTGAAAGATAAAACTGATTTCATTTGTAATTTAGTTGATATCAACATCATATTCTTGTGAACACCCAGTATTGTCATAAGGTAAAAATGGTGCACCCTGCCCTAATGTGCACTGTTCAACTAGTTTCCCATAATAAACAATAGCTGTACCTTTACTGGTGCAATACAACTTATATGTGACCTTGAAAGGTGTATAATAAGAATTGCATTTATCTGATATATATATCAAGAAAATCTTCACCAATAATCACTTTATTTCTTTCATATAAGGGATCCTTCACACTAGTTGCACAAACTCATTGACTTTGGACTAGTTCCAAAAAAGAAAAAAAACTCCAGCATTACTCACATTTAGTTGCAGAGACAGCATCTCGGATCCAATGCACAGCTCCTGTGTTGGCACCAAGAACCGACAGGGTGCTTCGTTAAGCAGAGAAGGTATGTAGATCATAGACAGAAAAAAATCTGTGGCCCTACTAGGTCCATAAAAACATCTAAACTTTTGTAGAAAAGTTAAAACATGCTTGGGGAGGGATGCAAAGCTGAGTGGGTCGACAGCCTGTTTGTGTTGGTTCTACGATCCCCATCCTGGTGCCAGTAGAAGCGTCAGTGAACACGAAACAGGCTGTCGACCAATCAGCTTTGCATCCCTCCCCAAGCATGTTTTAACTTTTCTAATAAAGTTTGGATTTTATTTGGACCTAGGAGTGCCGCAGATTTTTTTTTTGCCAATGATTTTGGACAGGTCTACATGTAATGGTATAATGACCTCAATGTATGATATCAGAAAGGCTGGAGTCAGAGTATCACATCACGCTGCCTGTAGCGGCCGCACACTCCTGAGCTAAGCATGTCAGCTTCATGTATTTCTATGGTCAGGAGAGCCAGTGATCGCTATGAGCTGTGCGATGTGATACTCGCACGAATCACACTATATTGTGACTCAAGCCAAAATAGGAGAATCAGGCAGTTTGAATTCAGATGCCCAATCCTATTGTTCTCTTAGGATATTAGCTGCTGACAGAGGTGTCTGGTAGCATATTTCTCCCTTTTCTTTAAAAATCTATGAACTGATATCATTGTCTATTGGCCAACAGCTGCGTAAATGCTTCTAGTTTGCAGGTATGATAGCTAAAGTAACCCAGCAGAGCATTGACTTTGCTGAAGAGCTTTTCTCATCTCAAATTTCCTAGACTTCTTTAAATATACCTTGGGAAGAGAGGGAGGGATTACTCTATTTTTCAGATTATAAAACCACTTTTTATCCCCAACTTATTTTATGTTTTAAAAAAAAAATCTTACCAAGGGTCTTATAATTTGATGTGTCTTATAAAGCAAAAAATATTTTAACTGTGTTGAACCCTAAACTTGTATGTTTGCCAGTTGTTCTTCAATTAACAAGTTACAATTGTTACTTAAGTTCAAGTGAAAAAATAAATCTTTACACTTACGAATCCAGGATGTGTAGCTCCTCTCCAGTCTGAAAGCCAAGATCACCAGTATGCACAGGCGTGTAGTCATACAGGGCCACTACCTGTTTATCTGGGTAATGGAGAAATCAATCTGTAAAGACCGAACTTAAAATTCCAAACATTTAATCTTTAAGATTAGTTTTGTGTTTAGTCCAAAATCTTACATATTAATATTTATCTTTTCTGTATCATGGTCCCATTCAATCTATTTTTGGAAGAATTTCATACTCATTATAGGTTCAAAGTGCATGTTATGCCCTTAGTAAGGAATGTTGCTCACCATAAAATATTTTGGGTTTATACCTACTGAATACAGACTTCAAAAATCATCAACAAAAACATTGAAATGTTTGTGTCTATTTAACTGTTGGGTACCTTTACACGCTGCAACTTTTGGCGCGATAGGAGGCAATCTAACGTGCGTGTGCACATTTTTCATGGTTGCTCTCAGATCCCACGGCGCTATTTACATGCCGCAATTTCGTCCTCAACCTCAGGCGACGTGTCGCCCTGGAAGTTGCCACACCAACATAGGGAAACATCCGGTAGACTCCCGACGCCGCTTCACACGCCGCAATCCCCAAAGGAATGTGGGTGTACCTTTTCAGCGTGGCGAAAACATAGGCGTGCCAAATTGTTTTACACCGCGCCCCTAACACGCTGATTAGACAATGCAATAGCGTTATGATTGGTCCGCATGCGCTGGAAGGCTGGCTAATACATGATGCCATTGCCATTGTGTGGTGGTGAATGGACAGCTCTTCAAATATGGCGCCCTGTGAAGTGACAGCCAATGGAAACACATTAGCCACCAACAATCATGGCTGACGGGCATGGTCTCCAGCACGCTGTGGCACGCCTCCGTGAAATCAGTAGGCGACGCAGATTCCATCACTATCGCCCGTTCACACGCCAAAAGAAGGGAATGTCGCCTTCATGATTGCCTCTGATTTTGGAGCAGAGCTGTTAAATTGGAACCAGGCGCAACCTTTTTTATCGCTGCCAAATTCACCAATTACACGCCGCAATTGTGAGGCAATTTCACGGCGATGGTGACGGGGCAATAGATTGCTGGTCAGATTCCTTGCCGCAGTTGCGGCGTGTAAAGGTACCCTTAAGCAATATAATGCGACCCGTCTAATAAGCCCAGCTAGGATCTCTAAGGAACTGCAGAGTTCTTTCTGAACTTCAGGATATTTGACAGAAAGCACACAGTGAATATCGCATATGCATAAAATACAAGCTTTCGGGATGCCCTCTAGCAACATTGATTTGGAATCTTATTTTAAAACTTACAATTAAAGCCTTTCTCTATACACCTTGTAGAAAAATCATCATCAAAACAAGTGTATTATAAAAAGACATTATTTAAGAGACTTTTTTTAAACATATTTTTTGCACATATGTAGATATAAACATATTAGTCTAGACCAGAACGTCTCACATTTTTTCTACTAAGGGCTCTTCAGACAGGCAAGATATTGCCTGGGTATCGTCAACTGTAGTGTAACTCCATAATAAATTAAATATATATGTTATTTTTCCTCTTCTTGCCTCTTGAACCCAGTGCAACAAAACATAGGTACAATATGAGGAATTCCGTTGCTAAACTTAAAGAGTTCTATAGTAATTGAAGGCACTGTGGAGCTTATTATCCCATCTATAAAAACTACCTCCAGCTGCACTTTACCAACAACTGGCCAGCCTCCCCATTGGACAGGCACTGGTGTAGACAATATTTTATGGCCTTAATACATCAGCAGCAGCATTGTCGTTTGTTATGTATCAGTCTACAATGCAGGCAGTATGGCCAATGGAACATTGCTTTGTCCGTCTGCTGCATGAGTTCCATTTTTCTGTCTCATTAAGGCCGGCTTCACATCACGTTTTTCAGGATCCGGGGCTGTTCGGTGTGAACCAGATAGCCCCGGATCCGATTTCGGCCCCATAGTATCCCTTCAGGACCGGATGGAGCCGGATGGCAGTCATTTGTCATCCGGTTTCAATCTGTCCTGGGGGATCCGGGAGATTGCGGGTTTCTCTCACGGACACAAAATCACAGCTTGCTGCGATTTTCTGTCCGGGGGAAAAATCAGCACAAATCGGATCTGGCGCGATCCGGCGCCCCAAACATGGGAGTTTATGGCCAGATCCGACATAAAATCGGATGCGGCACCCCGGACGCTGGCTGCTGAAATTTAGCAGTGAGCTCTGCTAAACTTCATCAGCTGAAGAGCTCCCCACCTGAGATTTCAGGACCGCTGCTAGCTCCCCGCCAGCCGCTATCTTGAAATTTCAGCAGCTGCGATCTGCCGAATCCGGCAGTAAACAGGACCGGAGGGCATATTTGCCCTCCGGTTCTGTTTGTCCGGGGCTATCAGGTTCTGTCCAGTGTTTCCTGCAAAACACCGAACAGAACCTGATACACCACAACCCACAACCATGGTGTAAAGCCAGCCTAACAGAAAATTCACAGACTCAGAATGCTGTTGTGAATCTAGCTTTTCTGCTCCCATAACTTTTTAACTTGTTGAAGTTTGAGAGAGTTGGGAGTAATAGCGGTTGGCCAACAGTCATCTGAAAGATATCTGATGTGTAATGCTTGTGTACAATTTGCAAAATACACATAAAAAGTAGCAATTGTGTCTACTGTGCACTATAAATAAAAGGTTGTTTTGTTATTTCAGACCTTTTTTTTCTGCCTGGTTGTCACACAGGGATTAGCTCAAAACTCGCAGAGTGTCATGGTGGCCATCTGGCTCTGTTCACACTTCAGATTCTGACACTCCACACTGAGGTTTCTCTGATGCTTCTGAGTTCCACAGGCAGACTTGGGCATCGATCAGCTGTGTTCTTGGTAGTGATTAGGCTAGCAGGAGTCAGTCTCTGTGTGTCTCCTGATTACCCCTTGGATTACATTTTTAGGAAGACCTATCACAGTTTTATGTTGGTGGAATTTGTTCTCTCATGCCAACTATAGCTTCTGCATTGCTCCAACATTACCAGTCCTTTCTTTGGTGTTCCAGTAATCTGGTATCAGTTGTGACTTGCGTGGTGTTTAGCGAAAAACTCCTTGTTGTAGTTTTACTCCTGCCTGTATTAGTTTTCTCCCTTATTACTTATTGTAGTCTCCCTGTGTGTGCATGCTGTGAGCTTGTGTTTTGGTTCGCCCCTGTCTGTTTTTGTCCATGGGTTCCTTAAAGTCCCAGCTGTGGGGCGAGGGGAATCAGCTCAGAGCTGTATAGGAGCAGGGCTAGGGTAAAGACTCCGGCCTCTCCTCCATCAAGTGTGCCCATGAGTTAGGCTCAGTTTAGGGCTCCCTAGCTTGAAGGGCAAATCAGGCTCCCCAGTTTCCCTTTTCCCCACAGTCCTCGTGACACTAGTCAGCTTTTGTAGGATCTTTTAAAATGATTTAAGAAAGCTACAGGTGCATGTCCTCTATTTTTTACTAGAAGGGTGACATAGAATTGGTCAAGATGCCAAAAAAATTACTTTGTTTTACAGTGTTCACTGTACAGTAAAGAAAATATGTTTCTCGCTGGACTAAGGGAGTGTCCGGCTACTGTGCGTGACAGTGGACGCACAGACCAATGATGTCTGGTGCATTATACTAAACAACAGAAAATGCAAGGGGGCAAAACAAATACAACCCGTCGCTGAACATGATACCTAGCCCCTCACTGGCCCTGGTTTTAGCCCTCAATAGGGAAATGGCCAGCAGGAACACTATTATTTTTATTATTGATCAACAACTACCCTGTTTCCCCGAAAATAGGGCATCCCCCGAAAGTAGGGCATGCTTTGGGGGGGCGCCCTTCCTCCTAATATAATGCATTCCCCGATTATAAGGCGGGGCATGCATCTGTGTCTCGATCCCCGCTGTCCCAGCTGTCCGGTGCCTGCCACTCTGTACCACTCTTCTGCCGCGCTGCAGTGCTCACAGCCCAGGAGTGCAGCCGTGAATCACAGCTCCAGAGCTCTGTACCGGTCTCCGCCCATGAGCCCTGCGCCAATCATCGCGCAGGAATCATGGGCCAGCTGACGTCAGTAGCCTCTGATTGTTCCTGGGCTGTGATTGCCCCAGGGCTCCTGCGCTGTGATTGGCCCAAGGCTCCTGCGCTGTGATTGGCCCAAGACTCCTGCGCTGTGATTGGCCCAGGGCTCCTGCGCTCTGATTGCCCAAGGGCTCCTGCACTGTGCACCACCAAAGCAGCACCACAGAGGAAAGAAAGTGGAAAGAAAGAAGTACGGTAAGAAAGTGAAAGTGTCTGTGTGGTGTGTGTGTGTGTGTGTGTGTGTGGTGTGTACACACATGGGAGGCTGCAATGGGATACGGTACTGGGATGGGAGGCTGCTGCAGTGGGATACAGTACGGTACTGGGATAATGGGAGGCTGCTGTAGTGGGATACCGTACAGTACTGGGATAATGGGAGGCTGCTGTAGTGGGATACCGTACTGGATGGGAGGCTGCTTTTCTGTCAATTTTCTTTTGGCTAATATAAGACACACCCCGAAAATAAGACATGGTGCACCTTTTGGAGCAAAAATTAATATAAGACAGTGTCTTATTTTCGGGGAAACATGGTATGTTCTCAATCAACCCAAAAGATATTTTTGGAAGTTGGAGTGGCTTATTTTTTTACATTTGGCTATCTTAGGAGGATATCTGTTTGTGCAGGTAACTATTACTGTGCAGAATTATTAGGCAACTTAATGAAAACCAAATATATTCCCATCTCACTTGTTTATTTTCACCAGGTAAACTAATATAACTGCACAAAATTTAGAAAAAAACATTTCTGACATGCAAGAACAAAACCCCAAAAAATTAGTGACCAATATAGCCACCTTTCTTTATGATGACACTCAACAGCCTTCCGTCTATAGATTCTGTCAGTTGCTTGATCTGTTTACGATCAACATTGCGTGCAGCAGCCACCACAGCCTCCCAGACACTGTTCCGAGAGGTGTACTGTTTTCCCTCCCTGTAGATCTCACATTTTAGGAGGGACCACAGGTTCTCTATGGGGTTCAGATCAGGTGAACAAGGGGGCCATGTTATTATTTTTTCTTCTTTTAGACCTTTACTGGCCAGCCACGCTGTGGAGTAGTTGGATGCATGTGATGGAGCATTGTCCTGCATGAAAATCATGTGTTTCTTGAACGATACCGACTTCTTCCTGTACCACTGCTTGAAGAAGTTGTCTTCCAGAAACTGACAGTAGGTCTGGGAGTTGAGCTTCACTCCATCCTCAACCCGAAAAGGTCCCTCAAGTTCATCTTTGATGATAGCAGCCCATACGAGTACCCCACCTCCACCTTGGTGGCAACTGAGCCGGAGTAGAGCTCTCTGCCCTTTACTGATCCAGCTTCTGGCCCATACATCTGGCCCATCAAGAGTCACGCTCATTTCATCAGTCCATAAAACCTTTGAATAATCAGTCTTAAGATATTTCTTGGCCCAGTCTTGACATTTTATCCTATGTTTCTTGTTCAAAGGAGGTCGTTTTTCAGCCTTTCTTAAATTGGCCATGTCCCTGAGTATAGCACACCTTGTGCTTTTTGATACTCCACTAACGTTGCAGCTCTGAAATATGGCAAAATCGGTGGCAAATGGCATCTTGGCAGCTTCACTCTTGATTTTCCTCAATTCATGGGCAGTTATTTTGTGCCTTTTTTGCCTAACACGCTTCTTGCGAACTTGTTGGCTATTTGCCATGAAACGCTTGATTGTTCGCTGATCACACTTCAAAAGTTTGGCAGTTTCAAGACTGCTGCATCCCTCTGTAAGGCATCTCACAATTTTGGACTTTTCAGAGCCTGTCAAATCTCTCTTCTGACCCATTTTTCCAAAGGAAAGGAAGTTGCCTAATAATTAAGCACACCTTATGTAGGGTGTTGATGTCATTACACCACACCCCTGCTCATTACAGAGATGCACATTACCTGATTTACTTAATTGGTAGTTGGCTCTCAAGCCTATACAGCTTGGAGTAGGACAACATGTATAAAAAGTATCATGTGATCAAAATACTCATTTGCCTAATAATTCTGAACACAGTGTAGTTTAATAGCTGCCAGGGCTGAGCCACATGGGAGACTAGTCAAGACAGAAGGGTGCCTCCTTGTTCTGTGTGTAAAGGGAGAGACCTGTCACTCAAAGCAGTGAGGGAGGAGAAACCACCATGGGCCCTGTCCGATGTCTCCCGTGTGGCTTGGAACCAACAGGCTACTGAACTATATTTTTCTTTTTATTTGCAGTGTTCAGAGTTAAATCATAAGACCCTGTGCTCACACTGGCGCATTTCCTGCACATTTTTACATCGTATCGTAGCATGTCAATTAAATTATGCCGCTTACCTTGCATACTGGCAGGCACTTCCGGGTTTCGGCCATGTCACACATCACGTGGGTGGGGGCATGTGACCCGTGTGTGGTGTTACGCGGCTAAAACCTGGAAGTGCCTGGAATATGGTAGGGAAAACGCAATACTAACTAGAACAGGGCGTTCAGACTGTGCAGAGGACGGTCACAGCACAGCGCTGACAAGGACAAATGCAGAGTTTTCTGCATATAAAATCAGCCATTACGTAGCAAAAGCGCAACATTTTTGCTAATTTCTGCTAAACGCGGATGCAGATTTGATGCTGAAAATTCTGTATCACTTTTTGACCGTCGTCATAAAGTTATACACCAAGTGTCTGATACATGTTAGGCCAGCTTCACACCATGGTTTTTACCTTTCAGATTCTGTCCGTTTGAACCGGACAAAACCTGATACAGTTTTGCACCAATGTATCCCTATGGTGTCGGATTGGTGCTATTTGGTCATCCAGTTTTGTGATTTTTCTCCCTGATCCGATTTTGCCTGGTTTTGCGTCGGACACAAAATCGGAGTCAGCATGATTTGTTCTGTTCAGTGCAAAAAATTAACAAAACCGGATCCTCTCGGATCCGGGGTGATCCGGCGCCCATAACATGGGAGTCTATGGGCGCTGGATCGCCCCGGATTCGAAAAAAAATCGGATTGTTTCTCAGATGCCTTGTACTGAACAGCACCGACTCTGAAATGCAGCCACGCTCATGGACAGCAGCAGCATTTCAGAGCCACCGCTGAATGTTCAGCACTATGGAGAGCTCCACTGCAGAGACTGCTGAAATTTCAGCACCGCGGACAGAAGCACATATGAGCACAAACGAATCCTGCAAAAAACAGGATTGGAGGGCATATTTGCCCACAATTTGTGCTCATCCTGTGCAGAAAACCGTAGTGTGAAGCCGACCTTACCGTTTGATCGGCCAGCTGTAGCATATATCAGTTGTCTGGCTTAGGCGGCCGTCACACGGTTCAATATTGCGAACTATATCATTTAAGCGATCTGCTTTTTGATCGCTTAAGTGATATCGTTTGTGCATCGCTGTGTGCAATCAAGCGATTTTACAATGTAAAATCGCTTGATGGCTAGATCGCAGATTTGTGAGCAGGAGCTCATATCAAGCGATAAACGCTTGAACAATCTGCTTCATCGTGGTGTATGACACCACGATGAACGATCTCCCAGTGGCAGAGCCTATGCTGGGAGATGGTAACTATGGTAAACGTCAGGTTACTAAGCGCCGCGCGGCACCTAGTAACCCGATGTGTACCATAGTTACCAGCGATCTCGCTGGTCCACATCACTGGTGAGTCTGTCTGTGTGACATCTCACCAGCGATGTGAGCGATATTGTTAGCGATCGCGCGTGCACGTGATCGCTTACAATATCGCTCACGATATAGATACGTGTGACGGCCGCCTTACTTTAATTAGTTCTTCAACCACTTGGATTAATGCATTAGGGCTGTGTGCCAACAGTGACATTTTGATGCTGTGTACAGTTCCAGCAAAGTGCGTGTTTCAAATACACAACTTTTCAACTACTCTTTCTGGGTTTTATGTGCAGATTTTCCCCATAAACGTGCATTATATGTGGAAAATCTGCAGGTAAGCAATGCATATCCATGTTTAGTGTGTTTATGAGCCAGAAATACATCAAAAACACATGTATTCCTCTCATTACTACCAGTTAATTTGTATAAAAGCCACATTTTAGAAAGTATGAAAAAGGAAGCCTCTGTGTTTAAAAATACCACACCAAATAGAGACAACGGAGGCTCAAAAACACAAAAAAAATGTCTGCATAATAACGCAATGAAAAAACACTATTCATTTACATAATATTCCGCTACATCAAAAACTCACCTAATTATAACTACTTGATTTCGGTTATTGTGTGAACTGTTGGTTAGGTACTGGAGATTTTCTAAAATGCATATTTCTTGCAAGTGAAATTGATATGTTGCAGCTTTAAAAAATGCACAACAGCTCAGTTTGCGCAGCGCAAAAGAAGCACAGTGGGTAGGAGAGTTCTACAATTCCCACACACTTCGCTAGGACTGTAATATGACGCTATTTCTTGCTCAGTGAAAATATGCAGCCTCAAATATTCACCAAATTGATCGAGGTAGCTTTCTAGCAGGTCTTACTATGTTTTTACAGCAAAGTTGGACCAATTTTCTTTTATATTTTACTTACCATGCACCGGTGAAGTCGGAGGAAATTGAGACATATATGAAACCAATGGATCTTGTATATCATATTGCAGGATCATCTGAGAGAAACCAGAGAAATAATAATTCACATGTAAATATTATTCTTTTTCTCTTTGTGGGCCCCACATTTTAAAAAAGACATCAACAAACTGGAGCAAGTTCAGAGAAGAGCAACCAGAATGGTGACCAGTCTGCAAACCATGTCCTATGAGGAACGGTTACGGGATTTGGGAATATTTAGCTTGCAAAGAAGAATACTGAGAGGAGGATTAATTGCTGCCTACAAATATCTCAAGCGCTGTCACACTGTAGAGGGATCAGCTTTATTCTCATTTGCCCAAGGAAACCCTAGAAGCAATGGGATGAAACTGAATGGGAGGAGACAGATTAGATATTACCGTAAAAAAACCTTTTCGAAAGTGAGGGTGATTAACGAGCAAAACAAGGCTGCCACGAGAGGTGGAGAGGTGATCAGTTCCCCTTCAATGGAAGTCTTCAAAGAGAGGCTGGACAGACATCTGTCTGGGGTAATTTAGTGAATTCTTCTTTCAGCATGGGGTCAGACCAGATGACCCAGTAGGTCCCTTCCAGCTCCACCATTCTATGATTTCCTGTTTTTATAACTTATGGTAGTTTCCCCCTAATAAAAATGAGGGTAGAATAAAATATACCAATTTATATCTTACATATGGATTTGTCACAAATGTTGATGTAGATTTGCTCCAAATTCCTCAATTATGCACTTTATACAGTGAGACAAGCTGTGAAAATCTGCAGCATAAATTGACATACTACAAATGTAAAATCCATGATGGATTCCACACTGCTGATTGTTCTGCATCATATGGATGACATTTGGTAACATTTTGTGAACTTTGCAACAACTGTAATACACAGTAATAGCATAGATTGTAACAATCACGACCTTGAAAAGTCGCTGATGCCGTAGATGATTGGTATACAACATCAATGTGTTAAAATGTAATATATCAAAGAAGGGTAAAAACAGGGGCGTAACTACAATAGGTGCAGGAGTTGCAATCGTGCACCCAGGCCCTGGAGCTTGGGGGGTCCCAATAATCCGTTTGGCCAATAGAAAAAAAACTATTCCTATTAAAGACTAGCAATAATTAGGGTCCCATTGGAGCTTTCGCATTCGGGCCCCGAGCTTCAATTTGCAATGAACAACAACCACACCTTAGGCATTAATACCTAAACTACAGTACTATACAACATAATGCTGCATAAGTAGAACAATTAGCACAATACTTCTCGGTATCAGCAATAGAAATAAAATACGGTAAATGGTTATAAAAGTAAATATAATAAACTAGATGGTGGCCCGATTCTAACGCATCGGTATTCTAGAATACCTTGTAAACAGGAGTGAACTGCGTCACTCTGACTGTCGGTTTCGCGGTCACGTGACCAGATAGGTCCTGTTCCGAGGACCAGGAGAGAGGAGAGCGGAGAGGCAGCGCACACACCGGCGGCGGAGGCTGGTAAACCGGGTTGTGCAGGACTTGCACAACCCGATAAGGTGAGTGGCCACCTACCCACGCCACTTAGACGTTTTTAATAAGGGGATCCTACACATTTGCGCCCCTCTTCCTTTTTGTTTTGTAAGTGGAACAATTAGCACAATACTTCTCGGTATCAGCAATAGAAATAAAATACGGTAAATGGTTATAAAGGTAAATATAATAAACTAGATGGTGGCCCGATAATAACACATCGGGTATTCTAGAATACCTTGTAAACAGGAGTGAACTGCATCACTCTGACTGACAGCCTTATAGACAGGAGTGAAGTGCGTCACACTGACTGACAGCCTTGTAGACAGGGGTTAACTGCGTCACACTAACTGACAGCCTTGTAGACAGGAGTGAAGTGCGTCACACTGACTGACAGCCTTATGTACAGGAGTGAAGTTCGTCACACTGACTGACAGCCTTGTAGACAGGAGTGAACTGCGACACACTGACTGACAGTCTTGTAGACACGAGTGAAGTTCGTCACACTGACCGACAGCCTTGCAGACAGGAGTGAACTGCGTCACACTGACTGACAGCCTTGTAGACAGGATTGAACTGCATCACACTGACTGACAGCCTTATAGACAGGAGTGAAGTGCGTCACACTGACTGACAGCCTTGTAGACAGGGGTTAACTGCGTCACACTAACTGACAGCCTTGTAGACAGGAGTGAAGTGCGTCACACTGACTGACAGCCTTATGTACAGGAGTGAAGTTCGTCACACTGACTGACAGCCTTGTAGACAGGAGTGAACTGCGACACACTGACTGACAGTCTTGTAGACACGAGTGAAGTCGTCACACTGACCGACAGCCTTGCAGACAGGAGTGAACTGCGTCACACTGACTGACAGCCTTGTAGACAGGATTGAACTGCATCACACTGACTGACAGCCTTATAGACAGGAGTGAAGTGCGTCACACTGACTGACAGCCTTGTAGACAGGGTTAACTGCGTCACACTAACTGACAGCCTTGTAGACAGGAGTGAAGTGCGTCACACTGACTGACAGCCTTATGTACAGGAGTGAAGTTCGTCACACTGACTGACAGCCTTGTAGACAGGAGTGAACTGCGACACACTGACTGACAGTCTTGTAGACACGAGTGAAGTTCGTCACACTGACCGACAGCCTTGCAGACAGGAGTGAACTGCGTCACACTGACTGACAGCCTTGTAGACAGGATTGAACTGCATCACACTGACTGACAGCCTTGTAGACAGGAGTGAACTGCATCACACTGACTGACAGACCTTGTAAACAGGAGTAAACTGCGTCACACTGACTGACAGACCTTATAGACAGGAGTAAGGAGTGAGGATGGAGGAGGCTGTGAGGATGGAGGAGACTGTGAGAATGGGGAGGCTGTGAGGATGCTGTGAAGATGGGAGGGGACATGAGGATAGGAGAGGCTGCAAGGATGGAGGAGGCTGAGGGAAGGAGGAGGCTGTGAGGATGGGGAGGCTAAGGGGATGAAGGAGGCTGAGGGGATGGAGGAGCTGAGGGGATGGAGGAGGCTGTGAGCATGGAGGAGGCTAAGGGATGAAGGAGGCTGAGGGGATGGAGGAGGCGGAGGGGATGGAGGAGGCTGTGAGCATGGAGGAGGCTGTGAGGATAGAGGAGGCTGTGAGGATGGGAAGGCTGAGGGGATCGGGAGGCTGTGAGGATGGAGGAGGCTGAGGGGATGGGGAGGCTGTGAGGATGGGGAGGCTGTGAGGATGGGGAGGCTATGAGGATGGGGGAGGCTGTGAGGATAGGGGAAGCTGTGAGGATGGAGGAGGCTGTGAGGAGCCCGCACGCTGTGGTGACACTCACTGCCACTCAATTCCACTGTCTTCCTAGAGGGGATGGAGGAAGCTGTGAGGATGGGGAGGCTGAGGGGATCGAGTAGGCTGTGAGGATGGAGGAGGCTGTGAGAATGGGGAGGCTGAGGGATGGAGGAAGCTGTGAGGATGGGGAAGCTGAGGGTATGGAGGAGGCAGTGAGGACTGAGGAGGCTGAGAGAGTGGAGGAGGCTGCAAGGATGGGGAGGCTGAGGGTTGTAGGAGGCTGTGAGAATGGAGGAGGCTGAGGGGATGGAGGAGACTGAGGGGATGGGAAGGCTGTGAGGATGCGGAGGCTGTGAGGATGGAGGAGGCTGTAAGGATGGGGAGGCTGTGAGGATGGAGAAGGCTGTGAGGATGGGGAAGCTGTGAGGATAGGGAAACTGTGAGGATGGGGAGGCTGAGGGGTTGGAGGAGGCTGTGAGGATGGAGAAGACTGAAGGGATGGAGGAGGCTGTGAGGATGGGAGGCTGTGAGGATGGGGAGGCTGAGGGGATGAAGGAGTCTGAGGGGATGGAGGAGGCTGTGAGTATGGAGGAGGCTGTGGGGATGGAGGAGGCTGTGAGGGTGGAGGAGGCTGAGGGGATGGAGGAGGCTGAGGGATGGAGGAGGCTGTGAGGATGTGGAGGCTGTGAGGATGGGGAGGCTATGAGGATGGAGGAGACTGAGGATTGAGGAGCTGTGAGGATGGAGGAGGCTGTGAAGATGGAAAGGCTGAGGTGATTGAGGAGGCTGTGAGGATGTAGAGGCTGTGAGGATGGAGGAGGCTGTGAGGATGGAGGAGGCTGTGGATGGAGGAGGCTGAGGGGATGGAGGAGACAGTGAGGAACACGCACGCTGTGGGGACACTCACCGCCGCTCCATTCCGTTGTCTTCCTGGAAAGGATGATATCATAATAGCGGCTCGCACCATGGCACCATATTTGAAATACAATGTGTGGCTTGGCGCGCGCCGCTCCTCTGATTGGTCAGCGCTGAACGTGGCGACCAATCAGAGGAGCGTCGCGCGCCAAGCCGCACATTGTATTTCAAATATGGCGCCATGGTGCACGCCGCTATTCTGATTGGTCAGCGCTGAACGCGGCGGCCAATTAGAGGAGCGGCGCGTGGTTTGAATGCTGCTCCTCTGATTGGTCGCCCGTTCAGCGCCGACCAATCAGAATAGCGCTCGCACATGGTGCCATATTCAAATACACTGAGTACAGTGTATTGAATATGCTCCATGGCACGCAGATATTCTGATTGGTCGGCGCTGAACACGGCGGCCAATCGGAGGAGCGCGCGCGTTTGAATGATGCTCCTGTGATTGGTCGTCACGTTCAGCGCTAACCAATCAGAATAGCGGCGCGCGCCATGGCGCCATATTTCAAATACACTGAGTACAGTGACAATGATATTTTGGGTACAGGATAATGACGTTGGCACTGGGACGACAGGATAATTACACTGCATACTACTGCAGACAATTTGCATATTCATAATTCCCAGGGGGCAATGCACCTAGGAATTCACTGTGTTGAGCGCTTTAGCCGGCTGCCCGCAGTGTTTTCATGGACTGGTCTCCCTGAGATCAGTTAATGCTTTGTGAGGATAATGACACTGACACTCAGGATACAGGATAATGATGCTGACTCTAGGGGTACAGGATAATGACACTGACACTCGGGTTATAGGATAATGACTCTGACACTCGGGGTACAGGATAATGACGCTGACACTTAGGTTACGGGATAATGATGCTGACACTCGGGGTAAGGGATAATGATGCTGACACTCGGGGCATGGGATAATAAAGCTGACACTGGGGGTACGGATAATGAAGCTGACACTTGGGGTATGGGATAATGACGCTTACACTGAGGGTACGGGATAATGACGCTGACACTGGGTGTACGGGATAAGTGACATTGATACTCAGGGTACAGGATAATGACACTGACACTTGGTGTACAGGATAATGACAATGACACTGGAGTTACAGGATAATAACGCTGACATTCGGAGTACAGGGTAATGACGCTGACACTGGGGTACAGAATACTGATGCTGACACTAGGGGTACGGGATAATGACACTGACACTCGGGGTATGGGATAATGACACTAATACTCGGAGCAAGGGATAATGACACTGACACTTGTGTACATTGGATATGACATGGGTACAGATATGACACTGACACTGGGTACAGGATAATGAAGCTGACACTGGGGTACAGGATAATGATGCTGACATTGGGTACGGATAATGACGCTGACATGGGGGTAGGATAATGACGCTGACACTGGGGTATGGATAATGACGCTGACACTGGGGGTAAGGGGATAGTGGCGCTGACACTGGGGGTACAGGATAGTGGTGCTGACACTGGGGTACGGAATAATGAGCTGACATTGGAGGTACTGGATAGGGGCACTGACTCCGTTACAGGATAGTGGCACTGACACTGGCAGCACATGATAATTACTTTGACATACTCTCTATACTTGCCTCTTTCACCACTCAGCAACCAGCTTTCCCACTATGTCAGAGAACGGGAAAGCAGGATGCTGAGGGAAAGAAGGATAGCAGCAGAGCAGGTGATAGAATTAGCTGGATGCTGAGGAAAGAGCTTCTTTTTCTCAGTATCCAGCTTTCCCATTCCTTGCTCTGCTATTATACCTCTTTTGCTACTGCTATATCATATACAGTAGTGGCCAAAAGTATTGACACACCTGCAATTCTGTCAGATAAAACTCAATTTCTTCCTAAAAATGATTGCAATCACAAATTCTTTGGTATTATTATCTTCATTTAATTTGTCTTCAATGAAAAAAACACAAAAAGAATTGTCCTAAAGCCAAATTGGATATAATTCCACACCAAACATAAAAAAGGGGGTGGACAAAAGTATTGGCACTGTTAGAAAAATCATGTGATGCTTCTCTAATTTGTGTAATTAACAGCACCTGTAACTTACCTGTGGCACCTAACAGGTGTTGGCAATAACTAAATCACACTTGCAGCCAGTTGACATGGATTAAAGTTGACTCAACCTCTGTCCTGTGTCCTTGTGTGTACCACATTGAGCATGGAGAAAAGAAAGACCAAAGAACTGTCTGAGGACTTGAGAAACCAAATTGTGAGAAAGCATGAGCAATTCTCAAGGCTACAAGTCCATCTCCAAAGACCTGAATGTTCCTGTGTCTACCGTACACAGTGTCATCAAGAAGTTTAAAGCCCATGGCACTGTGGCTAACCTCCCTAGATGTGGACGGAAAAGAAAAATTGACGAGAGATTTCAACGTAAGATTGTGCGGATGGTGGATAAAGAACCTCGACTAACATCCAAAACAAGTTCAAGCTGCCCTGTAGTCCGAGGATACAACAGTGTCAACCCGTACTATCTTCGGCGTCTGAATAAAAAGGGACTGTATGGTAGGAGACCCAAGAAGACCCCACTTCTTACCCCGAGACATATAAAAGCCAGTCTGGAGTTTGCCAAAACTTACTGAGAAAGCCTAAAACGTTTTGGAAGAATGTTCTCTGGTCAGATGAGACAAAAGTAAGCTTTTTGGGAAAGGCATCAACATAGAGTTTACAGGAGAAAAAAAGAGGCATTCAAAGAAAAGAACACGGTCCCTACAGTCAAACATGGCGGAGGTTCCCTGATGTTTTGGGGTTGCTTTGCTGCCTCTGGCACTGGACTGCTTGACCGTGTGCATGGCATTATGAAGTCTGAAGACTACCAACAAATTTTGCAGCATAATGTAGGGCCCAGTGTGAGAAAGCTGGGTCTCCCTCAGAGGTCATGGGTCTTCCAGCAGGACAATGACCCAAAACACACTTCAAAAACACTATAAAATGGTTTGAGAGAAAGCACTGGAGACTTCTAAGGTGGTCAGCAATGAGTCCAGACCTGAATCCCATAGAACACCTGTGGAGAGATCTAAAAAGGCAGTTTGGAGAAGGCACCCTTCAAATATCAGTACCTGGAGCAGTTTGCCAAAGAAGAATGGTCTAAAATTCCAGCAGAGCATTGTAAGAATCTCATTGATGGTTACTGGAAGCGGTTGATCGCAGTTATTTTGGCTAAAGGTTGTGCAACCAAGTATTAGGATGAGGGTGCCAATATTTTGTCTGGCCCATTTTTGGAGTTTTGTGTGAAATGATCAATGTTTTGCTTTTTGCTTCATTCTCTTTTGTGTTTTTTCATTGAAGACAAATTAAATGAAGATAATAATACCAAAGAATTTGTGATTGCAATCATTTTCAGAAAGAAACTGAGTATTATTATATCTGACAGAATTGCAGGGTTGTCTATACTTTTGGCCAAAACTGTATATATATATATATACTGTGTAAGCAGGGTGTTAAACAATTGACAGTTGGGTACCATTCAGCAGACCTTTAACATTGTAGATTGCATAATGCATAATACCTTAGCTACTACCACTCTGCCTCAAGCAGGAGAACCACCTCTGAAAGATTCACATAACTTAATAGAGAATAAAAAAAGAATTGTCTTAATAAGTAATCCTTTCAGATTACTAAAATTAGTAATTTTAAAGTAAATGTGAGTTTTAATAACGTTAGTGTTAAAATTAGTTTGTTAGATTGGATGATTTTTATTATGAAATAAAACATGGTTTAGGAGTTTAAATCCTTAGTTTTTTTGGATTTTAGTGCATTCGGTAATGCCCAAAGACCATTTGTTATAATATATTGTATAATAATAGATAATAATGGTGGCCCGATTCTAACGTATCGGGTATTCTAGAATATGTATGTAGTTTATTTATGAAGATTTAAGAATAATGCAATGAACAAACAGAATTTTCCGGGTAAAATATATACATTATCATAAATCCCACGTCAATATCACTGATTGCTCGGGTCGGCCGGCCAGTGACCAATCAGCGAAGCAAGGTTTAAATCCCGTGCCAATATCACTGATTGGTTGCGGCTGTATACGGTGGCTCAGTGGTTAGCACTGTGTATGGTGGCTCAGTGGTTAACACTGTATACGATGTCTCAGTCGTTAGCAGTGTATGGTGGCTCAGTGGTTAGCACTGTATATGGTGCTCAGTGGTTAGCATTGTATGGTGGCTCAGTGGTTAGCACAGTATATGGTGGCTCAGTACTGTATGGTGGCTCAGTGGTTAGCACTGTCTGGGGCTCAGTGGTTAGCACTGTATATGGTGGCTAGTGGTTAGCACTGTATACTGTGGCTGAGTGGTTAGCACAGTATATGGTGGCTCAGTGATTAGCACTGTATGATGGCTAGTGGTTAGCACAGTATATGGTGGCTCAGTGGTTAGCACTGTATACTGTGGCTCAGTGATTAGCACTGTATGATGGCTCAGTGGTTAGCACAGCATATGGTGGCTCAGTGGTTAGCACAGTATGGTGGCGGGGGATTTGAATCCCGCGCCACTCATTGGCCACCGGCTGAGCCAATGAGCGACGTGGGATTCAAATCCCCACCAAAGCCGTGTGGCACCACTCATTGGCTGAGCTGCCGCTGGCTGAACCAATGAGTGGCACGGGATTCAAATCCCCCGGCAAAGCTTTGCTCATTGGTTGGGAATTTAATTCAGGCGCCAACAGTGCTGATTGGTTGCCGTCCACAACCACTTCTTAAAGGTGCCTATCACAACCATTTCTTAAAGGGGCCATGCACAACCACTTCTTAAAGGGGCTGTACACAACCACTTCTTAAAGGGGCTGTGCACAACCACTTCTTAAAGGGGCTGTACACAACCACTTCTTCTTTAAGAAGTGGTTGTGGACAGCCCTTTTAAGACATGGCTGTGGATGGCCCCTTTAAGATGTGGTTATGGATGGCCCCTTTAAGACGTGGTTGGGGAAGGCCCCTTTAAGGCGTGGTTGGGGACGGCCCCTTTAAGAACTGGTTTAGGATGGCCCCTTTAAGGCGTGGTTGGGGACCGCCTCTTTAAGAAGTGGTTGGGGACCGCCCCTTTAAGAAGTGGTTAGAGACGGTTCCTTTAAGAAGTGGTTGGGATGTCCCTTTAAGAAGTGGTTGGGGACCGCCCCCCGCCCCTTTAAGAAGTGGTTGTGAACTGCCCCTTTAAGAGGTTGGGGTCTGCCCCTTTAAGAGGTTGGGGACCACCCCTTTAAGAAGTGGTTGGGGACTGCCCCTTTAAGATGTGGTTGGGGACTGCCCCTTTAAGATGTGGTTGGGGACTGCCCCTTTAAGATGTAGTTGGGGACCGCCCCTTTAGGAAATGGTTGGGGAGCATCTCTTTAAGACGTGGCGACCAATCAGCGGTGCAAGATTTCTGTTACAGACAGAATTAGACGATAATATAGTAGAACTAGATGGTGGCCCGATTCTAACGCATCGGGTATTCTAGAATATGTATGTAGTTTATTTATGAAGATTTAAGATTAATGCAATGAGTGATCAGTAAGGTACCGTTACACGCGGCAACTTTTCTAGGAATTTCACTGGCAACTTACTGGTTGCAGTGAAACCATGGACACATTGTTCTATCTTGTTGCTGTGTACAAATGGAACAATGTCTCCATCATTTCACTGCAACCAGTAAGTTGCCAGTGAAATTCCTAGAAAAGTTGCCGCAAAAGTAAAGGTACCTTAAGGTACCGTCATATTTGGCGACACTCCAGCGATCCCGACAACGATACGACATGGTAGGGATCGCTGGAGCGTCACTACGTGGTTGCTGGTGACATGTCAGTCAGATCTCACCAGCAATGCAGCAACGATATGGCAGTCGTTGGGACCCTGTCACTCTAGGGCGTAGTATTGAGGTCGTTGGTCTTTGTCCCGCTTGGCGGGGGATTTGAATCCCGGCCGCCATATTGGAATACCCATAACTTGGGTGTTCCAGTATGGTGGTCGGGGTACTTCCACTTCGAGCAGCTGGGAGATGACCAGCTACCACCGGTCATCTCCCAGCTGCGTCGCCGCTGACCTCCGTGCGGCAGGAGAGGGCCCGCGGCTACCGTCGGGAGTCCCTACTAAGTCGTATTGTTGTAGTGATCGCTGGAGCATCACCAAGTGTGACAGTACCCCCATTCTGACACGATCAGCGATCTCACAGCGAGGGCCTGGTTGCTGATGCGTGTCACACTGAACGAGATCGCTACCGCCAGTCGGGGTACTTCCACTGCGAGCAGCCGGGAGATGACCGGCTAGCGCCAGTCATCTCCTGGCTTTATAGCCGCTGACCTCCGTGCGGCTGGAGATGGCCCGCGGCTACCGCCGGGAAATCAGTGGCTAGCTGTAGTGGTTGCATGCGTGGTTCAAATCTCGCGCCAATTCATGGCTGGACTGCGCCTGTCGCTGAGGGTTCACAGCCAGCCAGGCGCGACCAATCAGCGACATGGGATTTTCGTTACAGACAGACAGAATTAGACAATTATATAGTAGATACTGACCTGGCTTTTCTCTCGAGGGAGATGACAGTTTTCGCACACATCAAAGTTTTCCATCCAGTCCTCATCATAATCAGAGCTGCACCCACACCCCATTGTACCTGCAGACACAAAGACCTTACCAAGTTAAAAAAATGTTACTGTAAAGTATATAGTATTTGGTATGTTTATGACTTACCTGTGCCTAAACATTATCATTTTGTCAACTTAGCACCAATGTTCTTGTTACAATGCTTTAATGTAAAGTTATTTTCGGAGATCATTCAGGCCTTATTTCTACTTATTTACCAGCTTATATTTCTCTCCAGCGTGGTCCAAAAATGTTAAAAGAAAACCTGTGTCGGAGCCCACCACATCATTTCTATTGATTTGACTCATCAGTTTTGACTCATCAGAAAATGCTACTTACACATAAATATCAAAATATCATGCATAGATCTAACTGTAACTGCAAGAGGCAGTAATAACACTGCAGCTATTTGGCTCTATGTAGGTACATGTACTTCTAGTATACTGTATAATGGTAAGATTATTACTTTGAACATCCAATTTTATGGTAGCAGCATCTTACTAAATGTCCATAAGTGTAACAGTAATTCATCAATTTCAACTAAAAACAATTCAATATTGGAATCATCTCCCACTTATGTTTATTACATTCAGTTGACATCTTCCAGCAGTAGATAATGTCTAGATACAATGTATTTGTACAATTCATAATTATCCAGTTAAAGGCAATCTCCCACCTGCTCTAATCTGAGAGCAGCATAATATAGAGACAGAGACCCTGATTCCAGAATTGTGCCAATTGCTGGGTTGTTTGCTGTACTTTTGATAAAAAAAACACAGTTTTTCAGCAGGAGATTATCACTAGAAGAGTAATAACCATGCTGCCGTATAATCCTACATATTCATGAGCCATATAACCCCTCCCCCACCACTGATACAGTTTTCTGCCTATTCACAGTGTTTACTGAAAGCTGTCAATCAGTGGTGTGGGCGGGCAACAAAAAGAAAAAGAGTTGGCACAAAGGCGGCACACCACAAGGATTGATGAAAGTGAGACACAGCTTTATTGATGAACACAGTGAACAATATTAAAACCAATTAAAAGAATGACTACAACCACAGGTGGTTATCAAACAAGGCCCCAGTTCCTTACTTAGACAATACGGTAGCAGGTAACAAATTCATTTCTGTGAGACAAAGCATGATATCCCCAGACAGGTATGGGGACAAACACGATTAGCACAAGGACACTGGAAATCATACAATTGGCATTAATGCAGCACAAGGATAAATGAAAACTGCTAAATAATCTGATCAGGTAAAAGAAACATGGTTCTAAGAACCACAGACCATCTATGTGTTACATACTGGGCCAAAGAGGTGCCCCATTGTGCTTATGATGAAACACAAAAGCGAAATATTAAGTATAGACAGCCCAATAGGGCCCAAAACAATTTGTCACAACTGATAAATGGAAACCCAGCGTGATCTGCAGGGCTGGACTGGGACCAAAAAGCAGCCCTGGAAAACAAGCCCCACCAGCCCACATACTATAACACCCATCTGCCCCGATCAGTGAAATTTGCTTTTACGTTGCCGTGGCCTCATCACTTTCTTAAAGGAGTTTTCTGAAGACCCTCATATATGTGAATGGTGCAGCAGAGGGAGTAATCAACCACAGCTCCATTCACATGGTGATCTTCAAAGCCACGTTTCTCGGGATTGATGAAAATCACAAAGTCCAATACCGCCTCTCTGACAACAGGACAGGAGAAGTGGTACTGTGCAGTGTATATATACAGAATACAGATCCTGAGGATTACACCCAGTATACAGGACAGGAGAAGGGGTACTGTGCAGTGTATATATACAGAATAATACAGATCCTGAGGATTACACCCAGTATACAGAACAAGAGAAGCGGTACTGTGCAGTGTATATGTACAGAATAATACAGGTACTGAGGATTATACCCAGTATACAGGACAGGGGAAGTGGTACTGTGCAGTGTATATATACAGAATAATACAAATGCAGAGGATTACACCCAGTATACAGGAGAGGAGAAGTGGTGCTGTGCAGTGTATTTGTGGAGCCCCAAGGGACGTGGGGTACTCGGTACCGGACCGGTCGGTAGCTGGGGATGTCACGGGTGGCTTGGTCCGGACCGTGTCCCTGGCTCAGCACAATAAAAGGGGAATATTTACAAGGGATATGTCACGGGTGACGCCACCCACTTGGTGCGGCCAGTAATGGGGGCCGCCGCTGCTGCAGAACCTCCGGGGGTGATGGAATGGCAGCGGGGATGGTATAGTTCCAGTGGGCTGAACTGTATCCCCCGGGGCAGTAAGGAGTTAAAGTCTATGGTGTGTGTGTTGTTGGAGCACACTTACTTGCAGACGCTGCAGGGATCTCTCCTCAGCGTTGGTGCCGACAGGCTGTGGCTCTGCAGGTTGAAGTCTTTCTGGTGCAAGCCTGTATGGGAGAGAGGGTCTGCAGATGGAAGCAGGCAGGAGACAATGCAGGGTTTCCAATGCTTTACTCAGCTCTTTCAGTCAGCTTACAAGTTATTTGCAGTTCTTTGCACAGCTCTTAACATTCGGTTGCATTCTCCCTTTCCGGGTTCCCTTCTCTCCTGCAGCCAGGCTCCTCTCTCCTTGTGACCCCTCACACAGTCTTTAAGTGTGCCTTTCCGGGCTATTACTCTCTCTCTCCGTCTTACACGGGTGTATGCGGACGCTGGACAGTATAGCGGTGACTCGGGCTTCTGTGAGTCCTAGTGTGTCACTGAGCTGCCTGTCCTTTGGGTTAGGAACTCCAGCTTGAAACTAAAGCTCCCCGTCAGTGAATCTGGGGATACCGGGTGAATCGTCGGTCCCCTTCAGAGCTGACACTCTGCTCTAGCCCAGCCTGCAACAGTCCTCTAGCAGGAGGCTCTGCCAGGCTCCTTCCTCTGTTTCCTTCGGTATCTAGGAGGGCTTCTCCACCTGCCGTCAGTAGCTTCGGCTGCTGTCTAGGGCCCGGATTGCACCGTCCCTGCTCTGTCTGTCACACTCCTGGTGGTTTCAGCATCTTGGACGGGCTTTCCCCCCCATCTGGCTCGCATTGGCTCAGTACGGGTCTGCGCTCCTCAGCTTAGGCTCTTCCAGGACGTGCAATCACTCTCTGTCTTTGCATCTCAGCTACTTCAGCCTACTGACTTCCTTTACTCCTCCCCCTCTCTATATACTGTCAGTCACCTGACCTCTGGTGTGCCCAACCCACTCCTCATCCACCACTCCTCTGGTCTCATATAGTGTCTAACCTCAGAGCTGGATGTAACCCCCTTCTATGCGTGGGGATGTGGGCTGTGAGGGTGTAGTGTTTACCATGTCCTAACTGCCTGGCTGCAGTACCCTTCTGTGGCCACCTGTACGCAGGGGCGCCACATATATATACAGAATAATACAGATACTGAGGATTATACCCAGTATACAGGAGAGGAGAAGTGGTGCTGTGCAATGTATATATACAGAATAATACAGATACTGAGGATTACACCCAGTATACAGGAGAGGAGAAGTGGTGCTGTGTAGTGTATATATACAGAATAATACAGATAGTGAGGATTACAGCCAGTATACAGGACAGGAGAAGTGGTGCTGTGCAGTGTATATATACAGAATAATACAGATACTGAGGATTACACCCAGTATACAGAAGAGGAGAAGTGGTGCTGTGCAGTGTATATATACAGAATAATACAGATACTGAGGATTACACCCAGTATACAGGAGAGGAGAAGTGGTGCTGTGCAATGTATATATACAGAATAATACAGATACTGAGGATTACACCCAGTATACAGGAGAGGAGAAGTGGTGCTGTGCAGTGTATATATACAGAATAATACAGATAGTGAGAATTACAGCCAGTATACAGGACAGGAGAAGTGGTGCTGTGCAGTGTATATATACAGAATAATACAGATACTGAGGATTACAAAGCGGGCATTGCGAGTCGTTGCAGTCTCGCGAAGCAATGCCCGCGAAGCGGGCATTGCGAGTCGTTGGCACCCACCGCTAACCAAGCCACAGAAGCGCATACGACTGTAGTGTACACCGCTATAGTATACTACAGTCCCATGCCCATACGCCTGTCCGCCCCTAAACCTAAGCGCCAACGACTCGCAATGTCCGCTGGCGCTTAAGGGCCGACACGCGTATGCCCATGGGACTGTAGTATACCATCGCGCTGTACACTACAGCGCCATGCTCTAAAACACCCCCTACTGCTCTAAACCACCCCCTAAGTGCGTCGCACCTAAGCCCCTACCCCCTAAGTCCCGCCGCAGCCACTACCCCTACCTCCTAAGCTCCGCCGCATACCCCCTAAGCCGCATCAAGCCCCTACCCTCTGCCGCACCCTACCCCCTAAGCCACTGCCCCGCCGCACCTAAGCCCCTACCCCCTAACCCGCACCTAAGCCCCTACCCCCTAAGGCCCGCCGCACCTACCCCCTAAGCCGCACCTAAGCCCCTACCCCCTGCCGCCCTAAGCCACTACCCCGCCGCAGCCACTACCCTCTGCCGCACCTAACCCCCTACCCCCGAAGCCGCACCTAACCCACTACCCCGCCGCAGCCACTACCCTCTGCCGCAAGCCCCTACCCCCTAAGTCCCGCCGCACCTACCCCCTAAGCCGCACCTCCTACCCCCTAAGTCCCGCCGCACCTACCCCCTAAGCCACACCTAAGCCCCTACCCCCTGCCGCCCCCTAAGCAGCATCAAGCCCCTACCCTCTGCCACACCCTACCCCCTAAGCCACTGCCCCGCCGCACCTAAGCCCCTACCCCCTAACCCGCACCTAAGCCCCTACCCCCTGCCGCACCTAAGCCACTACCCCGCCGCAGCCACTACCCCGCCGCATCAAGCTTACTACCCCGCCGCAGCCACTACCCCGCCGCATCAAGCCCACTACCCCGCCGCAGCCACTACCCTCTGCCGCACCTAACCCCCTACCCCCGAAGCCGCACCTAAGCCACTACCCCGCCGCAGCCACTACCCTCTGCCGCAAGCCCCTACCCCCTAAGTCCCGCCGCACCTACCCCCTAAGCCGCACCTAAGCCCCTACCCCCTGCCGCCCTAAGCCACTACCCCGCCGCAGCCACTACCCCGCCGCATCAAGCCCACTACCCCGCCGCAGCCACTACCCTCTGCCGCACCTAACCCCCTACCCCCGAAGCCGCACCTAAGCCACTACCCCGCCGCAGCCACTACCCTCTGCCGCAAGCCCCTACCCCCTAAGTCCCGCCGCACCTAAGCCCCGCTGCACCTAAGCCCCTATCCCCTAAGCCCCGCCGCCTCCTAAGCTCCCGCCGCTAACACCTAAGGCCCTACACCCGAAACCCCCGCCGTCCCCTAACCTAACGCCCCCGTCGATCACTTACATGCCTTCTTAGTCATCTGATCGTCCGTCCGATCCACAAGTCCTCCGTCCGGCCAGGCGTCCTCTTCCTCCGGCCCCGCCGGTCTTCTCTCTTCTTTCCGCCATCTCCGGCTCTTCGTCCGGCCCCCGGGGTCTTCTGTCTTCTTTCCGCCAACTTCCAGCTACGACGCCCTCTTCACTTCTCATTAAGATAGAATGGACGAAAAATCCGCCATTCTATCTGTATGAGATGTGATGCGCTCTTCTGATTGGTCGCTGTCTACTGCCCTCAGCCAATCAGAAGAGCACCTCATTTCCCATTGACATACATTAGCGGTGTGTCGGCGATTTTATGGCCGCCCACCTGGTTCTATTTGTCGGCCCTAAAATCCCGGACACACCGCTAATGCATGTCTATGGGCAGTCAGCCCGATTTCTGATTGGTCGCTCTCTGCTGACACCGACCAATCAGAATTCTACCTCACTGCCCATAGACATACATTAGCGGTGTGTCCGCTATTTTGGGGCCGACAAATAGAACCAGGGGCCCGGCCGTTAATTCGCCGACACACCGCTAATGTATGTCAACAAATAAATTTAATAATAAAAAAAATAATTAAAAAATAATTAAAAAATAATAAAAAAATAAATAAAAAATAATAAATAATTACATAAAAAATAATAATAAAAAAATAAATTAAATGCTAATTGTCATGAAAATGAATATCGCTCATGATTTTTTAAGGTATTGGAGAGTCAGTCCAGGCTAACTCCCTCATTCCCCCTCCCTTTTTGTTGGTTTCTGTGCAGTGTACATAGAAACAATTTCAGCATCCCCCAGCTTAAGCCCTTTACGACGCCCCAATAAATAACTTTCAAGGGGGTAGAGCTGGACACCAGTTTAAACCAGCTGGCTCTCTAAAGAAAATCTTTTGTCTGAATCCACCGTGTTTTCAATATTGAATTCAAGACGACCCGTTCATGCCACAAACACAGAATTCATATTTTCAGATTCATTACCGTGTTGTGCAGTCAATGATGTATTTTGTACAGTTGTACAACGTTCAGGAACCTGGGAAGAGATTGCTGGCATTCCAAATAAGACCATCAAGTCATATTTGGTATCAAACTTCTCAAAATAACCTGACCTGGAAAATGAGTTATAAATCATAATTGTGAGACGGCCCCACCCACAGATATGGAAAAATGGGGATTTAGGAAGCATAGTGAGAGAGGTGGTACTCGAGGATCCTCCCAGGGAGGAGGGATCACTCTAAGTGGTGGGGGTCACAGATTGCCCTGGTTTAATAAAAGCAAAGAAGGATTTTTGGGTCATTCTGCTCTCGAGGTCTGACAGTCAACACCAGTTGTCGACAGAATCTACCCATCCAGGAGAAGGGCCTCCTCCAAGAAACTAAGTACCAAGCCTGACTAGGTCTGAACCTTCTTTTTATCCCTTTTATTTTTCATAACTGTTATTCATACATGTAATTTGTCTCTTATATAATATTCTGTAAGTCTTTGTAACCATTGCCCTATTTCGGAGTAAACTATTTTAATTTACTAGCTTCGGTCTCCTTGTCCTATGACGATTTCTCACGTCCTCCCTGCTCATTTTTTACGCTATCGCACAGGTTACCGACCCACCTGAAAGAGGTCGGTGGTGGCAGCATACTTCTGTATTTATGTGATACTGTGGCCTGAGGGTGACTGGATTGAGGTATATATACGTTCCTGGCAGGAACTGGTGGTATATATACATCCTGTCACATCACGTGCCGCAGTAGACAACATAAATTAGAGCAGCTGGGCACCTTCTTATCCTCTGGCAATACCGGATTTGACCAGCAGGCTAAGGGGGCGCCAGAGAGCTGCAGGTCCTGACTAAGGTAATCGTGACACTAATAATATGAGCCCTTTCAGCGGACCTGAAGGAGAACTGTGTCTCAGCCTCAGGCTCACTTAAAATAAATAATAAATTTAATAATAAAAAAAATAATTAAAAAATTATAAATAATTAATTAAAAAATAATAATAAAACAAAAAATTAAATGCTAATAATATGAGCCCTTTCAGCGGACCTGAAGGAGAACTGTGTCTCAGCCTCAGGCTCACTTTAAATAAATAATAAATTTAATAATAAAAAAAATAATTAAATAATAATTAAAAAATAATAAAAAAATAAATAAAAAATAATAAATAATTAAATAAAAAATAATAATAAAAAAAAAATTAAATGCTAATAATATGAGCCCTTTCAGCGGACCTGAAGGAGAACTGTGTCTCAGCCTCAGGCTCACTTAAAATAAATAATAAATTTAATAATAAAAAAAATAATTAAAAAATAATAAAAAAATAAATAAAAAATTATAAATAATTAATTAAAAAATAATAATAAAAAAAAAAATTGCATGCTAATAATATGAGCCCTTTCAGCGGACCTGAAGGAGAACTGTGTCTCAGCCTCAGGCTCACTTTAAATAAATAATAAATTTAATAATAAAAAAATAATTAAATAATAATTAAAAAATAATAAAAAAATAAATAAAAAATAATAAATAATTAAATAAAAAATAATAATAAAAAAAAAAATTAAATGCTAATAATATGAGCCCTTTCAGCGGACCTGAAGGAGAACTGTGTCTCAGCCTCAGGCTCACTTAAAATAAATAATAAATTTAATAATAAAAAAAATAATTAAAAAATAATCATAAAATAATAAAAAAAAAAATAATAATAATAAATAATTAAATAAAAATTAATAATAAAAAAAAAAATTAAATGCTAATAATATGAGCCCTTTCAGCGGACCTGAAGGAGAACTGTGTCTCAGCCTCAGGCTCACTTTAAATAAATAATAAATTTAATAATAAAAAAAATAATTAAATAATAATTAAAAAATAATAAAAAAATAAATAAAAAATAATAAATAATTAAATAAAAAATAATAATTAAAAAAAAAATTAAATGCTAATAATATGAGCCCTTTCAGCGGACCTGAAGGAGAACTGTGTCTCAGCCTCAGGCTCACTTAAAATAAATAATAAATTTAATAATACAAAAAATAATTAAAAAATAATTAAAAAATAATTGAAAAATAATAAAAAAATAAATAAAAAATTATAAATAATTAAATAAAAAATAATAATAAAAAAAAAATTACATGCTAATAATATGAGCCCTTTCAGCGGACCTGAAGGAGAACTGTGTCTCAGCCTCAGGCTCACTTTAAATAAATAATAAATTTAATAATAAAAAAAATAATTAAAAAATAATTAAAAAATAAATAAAAAATAATAAATAATTAAATAAAAAATAATAATAAAAAAAAAAAATAAAAGCTAATAATATTGCTGTTAATGCTAATAATAATGCTAATAATGCTATTAATACTGCTATTAATGCTACTACTCATGCTATTAATCATGTTATTAATGCTATTATTAATGCTATTAATGCTAATAATGCTATTAATGCTAATAATTATGCTATTCATGCTAATAATGCTAATAATAATGCTATTTGTGCTATTATTAATGCTATTAAGGCTAATAATCATGCTATTTATGCTATTCAAAATGCTATTAATGCTAATAATATTGCTATTAATGCTCTTTATGCTAATACTAATGCTATTAATGCAATTATCTATGCTATTAATTCTATTATTTATGCTATTAATGCTATTAATAATGCTATTAATGCTAATATTAATGCTATTAAGGCTAATAATCATGCTATTAATGCTATTCTTAATGCTATTAATGCTAATAATATTGCTATTAATTTTATTAATGCTATTATTTATGCTATTAATGCTATTATTTATGCTATTAATGCTATTAATAATGCTATTAATGCTATTAATAATGCTATTCTTGCAATTAATAATGCTATTAATGCTATTAATAATGCTATTAATGCTATTATTTATGCTATTAATGTTATTAATGCTAATATTAATGCTATTAATGGTAATATTAATGCTATTAATGCTATTACTGCTAATAATAATTCTATAAATGCTACTAATTATGCTATTAATGCTAATATTAATGTTAATAATGCTAATAATAATGCTATTAATGATATTATTAATACTATTAAGGCTAATAATCATGCTATTAATGCTATTAATAATGCTATTAATGCTATTATTAATGCTAATACTGCTATTAATAATGCTATTAGTGCTAATAATAATGCTATTAATGCTAATAATTATGCTATTAATGGTAATATTAATGCTAATAATGCTAATAATAATGCTAATAATGCTATTATTAATGCTATATTAAGGCTAATAATCAGGCTATTCATGCTATTAATAATGCTATTAATGTTATTAATGCTAATATTAATGCTATTAATTCTATTATTAATGCTATTAATGCTAATAATAATGCTATTACTGCTAATAATAATGCTATTAATGCTAATAATTATGCTATTAATGCTAATATTAATGCTAATAATGCTAATAATAATCCTATTAATGCTATTAATAATGCTATTAAGGCTAATAATCATGCTATTTATGCTATTCAAAATGCTATTAATGCTAATAATATTGCTATTAATGCTCTTTATGCTAATACTAATGCTATTAATGCGATTATTTATGCTATTAATTCTATTATTTATGCTATTAATGCTATTAATAATGCTATTAATGTTATTAATAATGTTATTAATGCTATTAATGCTAATATTAATGCTATTAATGCTATTAAGGCTAATAATCATGCTATTAATAATGCTATTAATGCTATTTTTAATTCTATTAATGCTATTAATAATGTTATTAATGCTAATAATGCTATTACTCCTCATAATAATGCTATTAACGCTATTTTTAATGCTATTTATGGTAATAATGCTATTAATACTAATAATAATACTATTATTAGTACTATTATTGCTATTAATAATGCTATTAATGTTAATAATAATGCTGTTAATGCTAATAATTATGCTATTAATGGTAATAATAATGCTATTAATGCAAATAATATTGCTATTAATGCTATTATTAATGCTATTAATGCTAATACTAATGCTATTAATGCTATTATTTATGCTATTAATGCTATCATTTATGCTATTAATGCTATTATTAATGCTATTAATGCACATACTAATGCTATTAATGCTATTCATAATGCTATTACTCCTATTAATACTGCTCTTAATGCTATTAATACTGCTATTAATGTTATTAATACTGTTATTAATGCTCATAATACTGCTAATAATGCTATTAATACTGCTATTACTGCTAATAATAATGCTATTGCTAATATTATTGCTATTTATGATGCGATTATTATTTAAAAATCTTTAAAAAAACAATAAACATATTCTAGACACCCGATGCATTTGTATCAGGCTAACAGCTATAACTACTATAATCAAATTAATGCACGTTCTAGAATCCCGATGCATTTGCATCGGGCTCACAGCTAGTATTAAGTAAACTATATCCCACCAATAGACACAATAGCGAGATCATAGGAGCAGCATGGAAAGTATACAGGTTTTTTTTTAGAGACGTGATTGAAGCTACTAAGAAAGGGTTATAATTACAAAGAAATCTTGATCGGATTGAGATAGTGGAAATTTTAAATCAACACCATTAACTTAAACCATATCTAAACCTTTTTATTCAGTGTGTTAGCATGCATAATCCTACTTAAAGGGACCACTAAGATTAGAAAATAACGCTGTAATGAATGGGTATACTTGTTCCACACAATGTTTAGGTAGGTTATACACTGGCGATCAAACTTAGAGAACAATGTATGATCACTTTATTTTTTCAGACACCCATCTCTCACACTACTCTGATGTGATTTTGATCCATTCTTCTTCGAGTGTCTTACACAGTTCTGTGACTGTTGTGGGTTTCTTGGCCATAACTTTGTCACCAAGGATTTCCAGAGGTTTTCTATTGGGTTTTGATCAGGACTCTGGGCTGGCCATTTTATTGTTTCAATGTTTTTTGTTACAAGTAACTGCTTTACCCATTTTGCTATGTGACAGGGGGCATTGTCCTGCATGAAAATTGCTGGCTGAGGCTGTGGTCACAGTACCATTTTTCACATGCATTTTTGGAGACCTGCGTTTTCAAAAACGCATGTAAAAAATGCACCCATAGGCCCCCATGTTAAAAAACGCATGCCTAAATAGCCAAAAAGCATGTGTGACTGTCCCATGCGTTTTTGGAGCATATCCAAAAACGCATGCGTTTTTTAATAAGGGGCCTTATGGAAAACGCATGCAAAAACGCATGTACAATTAGTGCCATTCAAAAACGCATGCGTTTCCCATAGGAGCCCATGTTAAAAAAACGCATGCGTTTCCGGAAACGCATGCGTTTTTTTAACATGGGCTCCTATGGGAAACGCATGCGTTTTTGAATGGCACTAAAAGGTACTAAGTGTACATGCGTTTTTGCATGCGTTTCCCATAGGAACCCATGTTATAAAAACGCATGCGTTTTCTACAAAAACGCATGCGTTTTTCAAAACGCACAAAAAAATACTACAAGCACTATTTTTAGGTGCAGATTCAAAAACGCAGCCAAAAACGCAGGGAGCCATCACACACCTTACAAAACTCATGCTGACATGAAAAAAAGCATGAGTTTTGTTAAATCACTAAAAAAAACGCATGGCAACTGTGACCACAGCCCTAACTAATGTCTCGTCTGAAGTCTGTAATCAAACATCACATATTTCACTGCCTCTTTATAATGTAACTTCTTCTACCTGGAGTTTGAAGTTTCCTTTTTGCATCAATATTATAATATTATAAGTTTATTTTATGCATTTTGCAGCTACATGAGATAATCTATTCTCTGGCACAGATAAGGCTGGCTTCACACTGGCGTTCCCCTCCGCAGCGTTCTGCGGAGGGGAATCGCCATGTGTGCTCAGCCGCCGCCAGCCCCTATGTTTAGAATGGGGACGCACGGTGCTGCGCTTGACTGCGCATGACCGTGCGCACCCATTCACTGCCATAAGTGATTTGTACACAGGCGGATGCCTGCGTACAAATCACACACTCTCGTCCGCACCAGGAATGCAACATGTCACGTCCCTGGTGCGGACGAGAGTGTGTGATTTGTGCGTAGGCATCCGCCTGCGTACAAATCACTTATGGCAGTGAATGGGTGCGCACGGTCTTGCGCAGTCAAGCGCAGCATTCTAAACATAGGGGCTGGCGGCGGCTGCGCACACATGGCGATTCCCCTCCGCAGAACACTGCGGAGGGGAACGCCAGTGTGAAGGCAGCCTAACCCAGTATTTTTTAAAATAATTTTTCCTTGTTACATACTTGCGACAAACATTTTATATTGTCATCTCATATTGATTCCTGTGGTTAGAAGTATTACTTCTTTTACAAGCAATAATGGGTAACTAAAGTTAACTTCTATGCTATCCAGAGACAGGAACAGACTTCTGATAATTTATAGAAAGAGCTTTAGATCAACTTTGCCTGATTACAGTGCTGCCTATGTCATTTTCTGGAGATATTTCAGATGCTGCGGCAGTGACATCACATATACAGGCATCTAAGGGCCTTTTTTTTCCTTGTGGAGAGTGACCTGTTCAGTCTGACATGCCAGTATGAGGAAACTTAGGCCATGTGCCCACGCAGAGGATTTACTGCATATTTTGCTGCGTTTTTCCTGCGTTTTTCTGTGAAATCCGCTGCACAGCAGCTTCCCTGCAAAGTAAATTCGAAGTGTTATTGCCATGCTGCAGACTTTCCCGCAGAGGAAATGGTGCACGTTTTGCTGTAGGAAAATCTGCAGCATGTCAATTCTTGCTGCATATATTGCCATGATTTTTAGCCATAGATATTAATTTTAGCTCCTAAATATGCAACAGATATGCAGCACTGTTCATACATTGCTTATTTGTTGCGGATACTGTGCAATTTTGCGCTGATGACATGGGACTCTGCTGTATTTTTGGTCACCAGTCCCAGTAAAGCAGGCAACTACGGGATACCACCCAACCCCAGCTGGCTGGTTTGACCTTGGCTGGTAATCAAAAATACAGGGGAGCCCTTTTTTTCTTAATTAGGTAAGGAAATAACATAAAAAAAAATTATGTGGGTCTCCACCGTATTCTTGGTTGACAGACAGGTTAAACAAGGCAGCTGGGGCTGAAATCCTCAGCATGGGGAGGCCTAAGCCTTAAGGCCCTCACGCTACGAATCACAGCCCGCAGCCACCCCGAGAATAGCGCATTCATAGAAGCACCATTTTTTTTAGCTTTACCAGACTATTCCAGCTGCCCTGTGGTGAATGTCAGCAGAGTATTGCTAGCTGGCACCAAGCCTTAGGCTCATAATTTTGGGCCAATGTTAGACCTGGCCATTATGAACCTCTAAATAAATAGTAAAAAATACAACACACAGATAAAAATAATTTATTTGGAAAAAGAAGACCAACTTATCCCTGTTTGTCATTTTTATTATCTCCATCAAAAGCCTCCGATGTAATTCATGACCCAAAGCGACGTCCATTCACTGCGGGAACCACTGAGGAACTCACTGCCAGCTGTGAGCGGGGTGACATCACAGTCGGGTTTAACTATGCACTTAGAGGTTCATAATGGCTGGGTCTACCATTGCCCCGATATTATAAACCTCGGTGAACCTTGATGTCAGCTGGAAATACTCAGCTGGCATTATTCTCTTATCTCCAGTCTGCCAACACCACAGGGCACTTGGAAGAGTCGAGTAAAGCTCTAGAAAATGGCGCTTCTATAACTGTGCCATTCTCTGCTGCGGTTGCGGCCTGCGATTCAAAGCGTAGGGGATGCAGAAGGCTTGGGCCTCCCCACGCTGGGAATTCCAGCCCCCAGCTGCCTAGTTTTGCTTGGCTGGCAACCAGAAATACGGCAGAGTTCCATGTAATTGTTTTGTAAATTATTTCTTTAAATAATTTTAAAAAAGGGCTCTTCTGTATTTTTGATTACCAGCCAGGTAAAACTAGGCAGATGGGGGTGGGTGGCAGCCCGTAGTTGCCTGCTTTACTGCTTTACCTATGATGGTGACAAAAAGCAAAGATCGCCGCCATTTTACTTTTGGGATATCACATCAAGCAACCCCTTTTTTTGGTTTCCAGCCTTAACCCCTTAGTGACTGCCAATATGACTTAAAACTGACCTGAGACATACCTGAATATCATCCTAACAGAACCTAACAGCCCCAGATAGAACAGAAACGAAGGGCAAATATGCCCTCTGGTCCTGTTTTCTGCCGGAATCGGCAGATCGCAGCTTTCAGGAGCTGTCCCTGCTGAAATTTCAAGATCGCGGTTAGCAGGAGCTAGCCGCCGTCCTCAAATCTCAGCGGGGAGCTCTCCATGGAGCTAAAGTTCAGCACCGGCCGTCCGGGAGCCGGACCAATTTTATGTCTGATCCGGCACCATAGACTCCCATGTTAGTTGGCACCGGATTGTGCCGGGTTCGGGAGGATACGTTTTGTTCAGATTTTTGCCCCGTACAGAAAATCGCAGCAATCTGTGATTTTGTGGGACAAAACCCTGAATTCTCCCGGATCCTCCCGGACAGATGGAAAACGGATGGCAAATAGCTGCCATCCGGCCCCATAGGAATACTATGGGGCCAAAATCAGATCCGGGGCTGTCCGGTTCAAACCGGACAGCCCCGGATCCCAAAAACTGTGATGTGAAGCCAGCCTTACATGCTGCTGTCAATATTGACTACAGCATTTTGATGGTTAAGAGAATTTGAGACCTCCTTTTTTAACCCTATTGATATCCTGAGATAATGATTGTGTGGTCTTGATGGATAACATGGCAAACCATGGCCAAATATTGGGCTTAGGGTCTGCCGGCTGTAGTGACCTGTTCAGAAGTTGGCAACATTTTAAAATGTGGTAAAAATAACATTTTCTTTTCCTATCATGCCATTTTACATTTATTCTTGAAAAGCAGCTGAAGGATTAATAAACTACCTGACAGCAGTTTTTAATATGATGAGGGCGCTGTTTTTAAAATGGTATCACTTTGGGGGGGTTTTCCAATATATACAACTCCCATGGTTACTTAAAAAATGAATAAGTCTCTACAAAAATAAGTTTTGTAAATTTCCTTGAAAAAATTAGAAATTACTGTTACATTTTTAAGCCTTCTAACGTCTTAAAAAAATAAAAGAACACTTTACAAATGGTGCTGATGTGAAGCAAAGATGAGGGAAATGTTATTTATTAACTATTTTGTGTGGTGTGACTACCGTATATACTCGGGTATAAGCCGAGTTTTTCAGCCCAAAAATTGGGCTGAAAAGTCTCCCCTCGGCTTATACGCGAGTCATACGGGACCCCCTCACTGTTTGGCGCCCCCACCTCAGGATGGCCCCCCCGCATGCAGCGCTGCGCATATACATTACCAGCCTATCAGCTGTCACCCTCCGGTGGCGGATCGCGGCTCCCGGCTCCGGCTTCCATCTTCATCTGTGTCTTCCTGCATGTCACATGACCGGCCGGCGTCGCGATGACGTCATCGCGATGAGCCCCGGCCACAAAGCAGGAAGAAACAGATGAAGATGGAAGCCTGAGCCGGGAGCCGCGATCCGCCACCGGAGGGTGACAGCTGATAGGCTGGTAATGTATATGCGCAGCGCTGCATGCGGGGGGGGCCATCCTGAGGTGGGGGCGCCAAACAGTGAGGGGGGCCAGTGTACTACCCCTGGGGCTGCTGTGTACTACCCCTGGGGCTGCTGTGTACACCCCTGGGGCTGCTGTATATACCCCTGGGGCTGCTGTGTACTACCCCTGGGGCTGCTGTGTACTACCCCTGGGGCTGCTGTGTACACCCCTGGGGCTGCTGTATATACCCCTGGGGCTGCTGTGTACTACCCTGGGGCTGCTGTGTACTACCCCTGGGGCTGCTGTGTACACCCCTGGGGCTGCTGTATATACCCCTGGGGCTGCTGTGTACTACCCCTGGGGCTGCTGTGTACTACCCCTGGGGCTGCTGTGTACACCCCTGGGGCTGCTGTATATACCCCTGGGGCTGCTGTGTACTACCCCTGGGGCTGCTGTGTACTACCCCTGGGGCTGCTGTGTACACCCCTGGGACTGCTGTATATACCCCTGGGGCTGCTGTGTACTACCCCTGGGGCTGCTGTGTACTACCCCTGGGCTGCTGCTGTACTACCCCTGGGGCTGCTGTGTACACCCCTGGGGCTGCTGTATATACCCCTGGGGCTGCTGTGTACTACCCCTGGGGCTGCTGTGTACTACCCCTGGGGCTGCTGTGTACTACCCCTGGGGCTGCTGTGTACTACCCCTGGGGCTGCTGTATACCCCTGGGGCTGCTGTGTATACCCTTGAGGCTGCTGTGTATACCCCTGATGCTGCTGTGTATACCCCTGGGGCTGCTGTGTATACCCCTGGGGCTGCTGTGTATACCTCTGGGGCGGCTGCTGTAATAATGCTGGGGTCTGTATATACCACTGGTAAGGCTGCTGTATACCACTGGGGCTGTATATACCTCTGGGGCTGCTGTGTACTACCTAAGGGCTGCTGTATACTACCCCTGGGGCTGCTGTATACCCCTGGGGATGCTGTGTATACCCCTGAGGCTGCTGTGTATACCCCTGATGCTGCTGTGTATACCCCTGGGGCTGCTGTTTATACCCCTGATGCTGCTGTGTATACCCCTGGGGCTGCTGTGTATACCTCTGGGGCGGCTGCTGTAATAATGCTGGGGTCTGTATATACCACTGGGAAGGCTGCTGTATACCACTGGGGCTGTATATACCTCTGGGGCTGCTGTGTATTACCTAAGAGCTGCTGTATACTACCCCTGGGGCTGCTGTATACCCCTGGGGCTGCTGTGTATACCCCTGAGGCTGCTGTGTATACCCCTGATGCTGCTGTGTATACCCCTGGGGCTGCTGTGTATACCCCTGGGGCTGCTGTGTATACCTCTGGGGCGGCTGCTGTAATAATGCTGGGGTCTGTATATACCACTGGGAAGGCTGCTGTATACCACTGGGGCTGTATATACCTCTGGGGCTGCTGTGTACTACCTAAGGGCTGCTGTATACTACCCCTGGGGCTGCTGTATACCACTGGGGCTGCTGTGTATACCCCTGAGGCTGCTGTGTATACCCCTGAGGCTGCTGTGTATACCCCTGGGGCTGCTGTGTATACCCCTGGGGCTGCTGTGTATACCGCTGGGGCTGCTGTGTATACCCCTGGGGCTGCTGTGTATACCCCTGGGGCTGCTGTATATACCTCTGGGGCTGCTGTGTACTACCTAAGGGCTGCTGTATACCACTGAGGCTGCTGTATATACTGCTGGGGCCTGCATACCACTGGGGAGGCTGCTGTATACTACCACTGGGGGGGCCTATATACCACACTGCTGGGGGCTGTATACCTGTGCTGGGGTCCACCCTCGGCTTATACACGGGTCAATAGGTTTTCCCAGGTTTTGGGGGCAAAAGTAGGGGGGTCGGCTTATACACGGGTCGGCTTATACAAGAGTATATACGGTACCTGGATCAAAAGGATAATAGATCAAAGTTTAAAAATGGCGAAATATTTGAAAAATGTGTTACATTTCTGATATTTTTTACAAATATCACAAAACATATCGTCCTAAATTTACCATAAATATAAAGAAATAATGTGTCCTGAAAAAACAATCTCAAAATCACTGGATATTTTAAAGCATTCCAGAGTTACTGTCAAATAAAAAGACACTTATCATATTTTAAAATTTGGCTTAGTCACTAAGGTTTTAAACTACCGTAGCTTTATTCAAAACAGTGTACAATTGTTAAAAAAGCAGCAAAATCCACTTGAAAAATGCAGCAAAAAAAGCACTGAAAACACACCAAAAATGCACCCATGAACTCCAACGTTTCTGTACAGATCTTTGAAATATGGTGCGGATTTTGGACTTCAAAAATCCACAGCACACATTGTATGTCGGCACATAGCCTTAAACGCTTGCAATGCGTTTAAATTAAATATGCAAATTGCCTCTTCAGGGAGGAAGAGGGCTTGAACTCTGGTGCCACCTATGGAAAGTAGCAAACATACAAGTCAAAATTGACCCTTTAAGGATCCTTGTCATATGACTTGGGATAATAATAACCAAACCAGATCCTCATCTTGGCTTCTCACCTAGGCAAACCAGATCTCATAATTTGCACTGACGAGGAGCAATGACCCAATACACTGCGTCTGCAAATTGAGGTTCTGGTTTGGTTATTATTATCCTAAGTCATATGACAAGGCTCATTGAAGGGTCGATTTTGACCTTTAGGATTACTACTACAAATGGTTCTCAGTGGTTGATACCTTTTAATGGCTAACTGAAAAGATGGTAAGTGAAGCAAGCTGTCGGACATCCAGGGGGAATTGGAAACACAGAGGAACACACTTACAGAAAGCTTGGAACAAAAATTACAACAATATTACCATAGATTACAAACTCTTCTGATTCATAACAAAGAAAATAAATTACATAGACTGCGCATCAATTCAGGACTCAATACAAACAAAACAAAGACAAATCCTGACAACTTGGACAACTACACCTTTCAAAAATTGTGTCATCAACCTTTCGGATTACAAACTCAACAAAATGGAACTTGCTGTGCTTTCTAGGGGACTCTCATTTTATTTCTACTAAAGCTCTGGATAAAATTGAACTGCGCAGTGACATGGAGGATTACTTCAGGAGACTACGCCTAAGCGAATTTTATAGTTACAAAGAGGATTCCGAACTCAACTGGGCCGAAGGAAGAGAGATCCTTCACAAATCAGGAGATGCAGGAAGACCAATCATTTCATGTGTCAACACCCTCACCGAACTAATTTCTGGGTGAGTAGAGGGTGTTCTCAAACCCCTGGTAAAAGAGACACTGAGCTACATTCAGGACACAACTGACCTATTGAATAAACTATCAGCAATAGGTCCTCTACCAAAAGGAACAATTCTCACCACCATGGATGTGGAATCTTTGTACAGCAACATCCCACACCAGGATGGATTAAATGCCTGCAAAACCTTCCTGGAAAACACAAGGATCAATGCTGATTCTGTGGTGAAGCTTACAAAATTCATTCTCACGCACAACTACTTTACATTTGACGACAACATATATTTACAGGAGACTGGCACAGCAATGGGAAGCAAAATGGCACCACAGTATGCAAATCTTTTCATGGCCAAGCTTAAAGGTGACTTGTTATCCTCATGTCTTATTAGGTCTCTGGCCTACTACTGTTATATCAATGACATTTTAATCATCCGGATAGAGTCTGAGCAACAGCTGAAGACATTCCATGAACACTTTAATCAGTTTCATCCCACCAACAATTTAACACTCAACTATTACTGCACTGAAATCAGCTTTCTGGACACCATCATTAAGCTACAGAACAATGAAGTAGAGACATCCCTTTACGGGAAGCCAATTGACCGTCCAACATATCTCCGATGGGACAGTTTTCATCAACACATAAAAAAACTCCTTTGTGTACAGCCAGGCCATCAGATACAATCGGATATGTTCTAACTCTACAGATAGAGACAATCACCTTGAGGACCTCAGAAAGACCTTTTTGAACCAGGACTACCACCCAAGAGCAATTGAAAACCAGATTACAAAAACCACCAGAAAATCAAGGAATCATCTCCTACATTACAAAACTAGAGAAGAAAACAACTAGGTTCCTCTTGTAGTCACCTACAATCCAAGTCTGGAGGTGCTAAGAGGAGCTGCATGGAAACTGCAACCACTCCTACAAAAAGATGGCCAACTAAAATCAATATTTCCGGATCCCCCACTCTTGTGTTTTAGACAACCTCCCAATCTAAAAATCATCATTGTCAGAAGCGCCCTGTCCTCTCCAGCAGCAACAGGAACCTTTCCCTGCAACCAGAACAGGTGCATAACCTGTCCATCTATAATGACAACGGACAAGATAAAGATTACTAGAACAGATCAGGACTACAAGATCCCAAGTAACTTCAGTTGCACCACAAGCAATGTGGTGTATTTAATTATATGTACCAAATGTCCAATAGGTGGCATGTATGTAGTCTTCTTCCCATCTTAAGAGGCAATTTGCATATCACTTATAAAGCACCCATCAACGCTGCAGCTATTCATTAAGCACAGTGGCTCATCCGATCTAGATTGAACAATGAGTAACGCTAACCCGGAAAACTCCTTTAATAGAGGTTCACAACTAGTGAAGGCCGAACCCGAACTGTAAAGTTCAGGGTCCATACTGAACACTTAGCGTTTGCGCATGAACCCCGAAGAAGCCTGTGTTACTGTTCGGGTCGGGTTCAGCTGGGGGCTTTAACCCCCTTCTCCACCCCGTGATTTTTTATTTTCGTCTTTCATTTATTGTTCCCTTGCTTCCAAGAGCCATAACTTTTTTATTTTTCCAGCAATATAGCCATATGATGGCTTGTTTATTGTGGGACAAATTGTACTTTCAGATGCAATAATTTATTTTACCATATAGTGTACAAGAAAATGGGAAAAAAAATTCCAAGTGCGGTGAAATTGCAGAAAAAAGAGCAATTACACCTTTGTTTTTTGGTGTTTTTATTCGCCATGTTCGCTATACAGTAAAACTGACATGAAGGTATGATGCCTCGGGTCGGTCTGAGTTCATAGATGCCAAACATGTATACTTTTACTGTTATCTAAGTGGTGAAAAAAATTCAGAGGTTTGAAAGAATCACATGTTACGCCATGTTCTGTGACCCGTAGCGTACTCATTTTTTGGGATTTTGGTTGTGTGATGGCTTATTTTTTGCAGCTTGAGCTGACGTTTCTAATGATACCAATTTTGGGTGGATGCACTGTTTTGATCACCCGTTATTTCCTTCTTTTAGCAATGTTGCGGCGACCAAAAAAATGTAAATTTAGCGTTTGGACTTTTTTTCCGTTACGCAGTTTACGGCTCTCATTAATTGATTTTATATCTTGATAGAGTGGGCATTTCTGAATGTGGTGATACCAAATATGTACATTTTTTTAAATTATTTTATTTTGAATGGGGGAAAAGGGGGGTGATTTGAACTTTTGTGGGATTATTTCTTATTTTAATAAACTTTATTTTGCAATTCATTCTTCATTTAACAGTGCCCCCATAGAGCGCCACAGTGCTGCAGGTTCCAATCGCTTGTGCCATGGCCCGATGAGCTGCAGCACATCGGGACATGGCACTTGCTTTCACTTTCAGTGGTTGGCAGCGCCTGCCAACCACTGACAGGAAGCAGTCCGTGATAGCTTCTGGGCTCACACCAGGACTCGGGGCTATCACGTGAGCACTGGAGATCCTGCGATCTTATTGCGGGATCTCCGGTGCAGGTGGGGAACTGCGCGATCCCCGCCGCAGTGGTTCTGGATCCTGCTGTCAGTGAATGACAGCGGGATCCAACGGGTTAACAGCACCGCTAGGATCCTGGATCCAATCAGTGCTGGAAGCCGACATCTCAGCTGATGAGATAAGCTGAGATGTCTGGTGTTTGATGTGAGCGCCGCACTGGAGCTCACATCAAACACCGGGACCCGACCCATGACGCTGTATTATGTCAAGGGTCGGCAAGAAGTTAAAAATAAACAAAACAGGGATTAAATATCAGCGTGATTACTTACTAGGTTCACACATGTAGTACTTTCGGGGCCACTTATTAGCTTCCTGTTATTTACTGCACGGTAGATGCTAGAAGGTATGGGCTGCTTCCAGGTTACTTCACATACTCCAGCCAATTTTCCCACTTCTGTGTCTGTGATTGGCTGTTGTGCCCCTCACCAATTGTGTCGGCATCTGTGATTTGTTGTCATAGGCAACAAACATGACATCATAGTAGTGTAAAAATAAATAAATCATTTTTAAAAAATGACATGGAGCTTCGCAGTATTTTTGATTCTCAGTGCAGATAAAGTTTCGGGCTGTCACCTTGGGCTGCCACCCCAAGCTGCCTGGTTTTACCTTATCTGGCAATCAAAATACATGAGAGCCAGGTATTTGTCTATTCTTTTTATTCGGGGTATGGACCCAAGTTTGGGTCAAGTTTGGCCGTATCCGCCGAACCTGAGCATCGCCAGATTCCCCATCACTATTCACAACATCTTTGAAAGAGGATTCACATTTGTCCAGAAAGAGAACATACTGACCATGCATTGTGATCTTTTCTATACGCACAAACGTAATGCTCTCTTTGGTTGCCTTAGCTAACTTGTGCCTGATAAAATAGTTTGAGTCACTCAATGCATTTACCTCTGAATTTCCTATAGGAACTGCGTTAGTAGCATCCAAGCTAAGATACAAAACCTTAGTTTTTTATGGCAATTGCATAATTAGAAAAAAATAAAAAACAACAACTATGCAGAATATATAGAACAACCTTGAATAGATGATTTGCCAAGGAGTTTTCAAGGATTTTCACTGTTCAGGAAATAGCCATACAAGACAATAGACTATTATTTAGCTTCTTGATTAGTATAATTATAGAAAGTAGAGATGCTGTTACACTCAAAAGCAAGAATAACAGACCAAACTACTGGATGAGACTATTTACGGTAACTTAAAAAATGAGCCTGATATTTCCAACCCCACACTTTTGTCTTAGAGAAAAGTGGTTAGAGCTTCCTGTTTATCTGCATTTGACATTATACTTACAGGTGAAAACATAACATGCAGACTTATGGCCACTTTACACGCGGCTACATTTCTAGCTTATCCACAGGTAACTTACTGGCTGCAGTGAAATCATGGAGACATTATTCCATTTGTACACAGCAACAAGATAGAACCTTGTCTCCATGATTTCACTGCAGCCAGTAAGTTACCTGTGGATAAGCTAGAAATGTAGCCGCGTGTAAAGTGGCCATTAGGCTACATTCATTATCGCACCATTAGTGTAGTGTTTTCAGCAGATCCGCTACTGAAGTGAAAATGCAGTGAAATGCAGTGACGTTAGCTGTCTCAGCCAAGTCAATACATTTCACAATTTTGCATTCAGACACTGCGCTTTTCACGGATCCGTTCTTAAGGGCCCGTTACATGCAACGATATTGCTAACGATATCATTGCATCGTCACTGGTTTTGTGACGTTGCAGCGACCTCAAAGCGAAGCCGCTGCGTGACATGTACCAACGACCAGTGATCAGCTCGCTGATCGTTGGTAGATGGCCAGGACCATTTTTCAATCATTGGTCTCCTGCTGGGAGGCCAGCATCGGCGTATGTGACAGTGGGAGACCAACGATCAACGACCTCCCTGCCGATGCCCAGCGCTGCATAGTACACGCTGGGACATGGTAACCAGGGTAAACATTGGGTAACTAAGCGCAGCTCTATGCTTAGTTACCCGATGTGTACCCTAGTCTCTGGTGAGTCTGCCTGTGTGACAGCTCACCAGCAATCATATAGTGATGTCCCAGTGATCCCAATCATTGGTTGGATTGCTGGGACATCGCAGCGTGTAACTCGGCCTTTAGGCACAAGAACAGATCTGTAAAAAGAATGATCATGTCCATTATTTTTGCCTTATCTGCTGTGCTATTTACTCACCTCCCTGCACTCCCATGGTTATCTCCAGGGATGTTCTCATCCTGGGAGGCCGCAGGACCTGTGTGTTGGTGCTCGAGGACCTGGCATTGCACCATGTGACTGAGTGACATCATTCAGTCACATGCGCAGGGTCCTAGAAGCACCAATCACTGCAGCCTCTGGGAATGAGAACATTGCTGGAGATCACCAATGGAGTGCAAGGAAGTGTGTAAATACCACAGCAGCATTCACACACACAGGGAAGCGTTTTGTGAGGATCTGTTTTTGGTGCAGTTTCTGCATCAAAAACGGATCCTCACAAAACGCAGCCAAAATGCTGTGTGTGAATGTAGCCTTATTGCAAAGTAAATACTTTTCTCCACTATCAATAAGGAGAGGTATATTATTCAACTGTGTTTACAAAATACAACAAAGCACCATCACCAAATGAGATGTATCAGATAAGGAACGTCACGTAACTAATAATAGGCCACAATGGCAAAAGAAGGTTTGTGTACACAGCAGCAGCCTTACAAGTAACCCAGTCTTGCAGTGTAAAATCTCCTGTGGATCGCTGCCACATTGTGAACTGATCGCTGGTGAGCTGTCACACAGACAGACTCACCAGCGACCAGTGGACCAGCGACCTCGTGGAAAAGAATAAAATATTCTTTCCACGATGTCTAGCTCCCACTGCCAGGCTGCAGTAAGCGGGAGTAGGCTGGTAACCATGGTAAACAGCGGGTATCTAGGCAGCGTGCAGCTCCTAGTTGCCCGATGTATACCCTGGTTACCTGCCTTCTCCGCTTACAGGCTGGCATCCAAGGTACACAGCGGGTAACTAGGGACAGCACTGCTGATCAGAGCAGAGATACTTTTTGATGCATGGAGAGTTGATCATCCCGGGGAGAAGGATTTCTTCTACTACTCGACCCCCCATTAGACCCATACGTGAATAGACTAAATTTCCTCGTTGTCTGTTTTGTTGGAGGCCCATAAGGCCTGATGAAGGGTCATTGTATTAGAAAAGGGGCCAGGGCCAAAAAGGACAAGGCAGCCCAGCACCTCCATCTGTCTACTCAACTGTCGCTGTGGGAAGCTAAATTGTCTAGTAACCCCTCAGTGCCCTCTTTGAGAAAGGTGCTGCAACTAAGGGAAAGACTAAAGGGTATGTCTATCAAAAGATGGATGGCGCAGACATTCCATGCTCCATGTCTCATTCCCATTTAATTCTCCTGCAAAAACCACCCAGAGACCCCCTAGATTGTACCAAGTACCAGCCTATTGCGCTGTTGAACTCTGACCTGAAAATATACACCAACTTACTTACTGTTAGATTGAGTCCTTGGCTCCCCCGGATAATCCACAAAGATCAAGTAGGGTTCATCCCCTGCCGCCAGGGAGGAGACAACACCAGACGAGTCATAGATCTGGTTGATGTGGTGACCTGGAGGAGCTAACAGATGTTAGCTTTAAGCCTAGATGCTGAAAAAGCCTTTGACCAACTGGATTGGTCTTTCCTGTTTGCTGCATTGCAATTTTTCGGCATCTCAGGCAGGTTCCTCAGCGTAATACAAGCACTTTATAAATCTCCCATGGAATCCATCAAACTCCCCTTTCTCATGTCTACCCCCTTCCCCATCTCAAATGGTACAAGGCAGGGGAGTCCCCTGTCCCCCCTCCTTTTCACCATGTGCATTGAACCACTGGCAGCAGCCATTCGAACCAATGTGGACATCTCGGGGCTAAAGATGGGCAGCAAGGAGTTTAAAATATGTCTTTTTGCCGATGACGTCCTGTGGCGCCCCACTGGTCAGTGTGCCACAGTAGGGGTACTGCACCCACAATAGAGTGTGGAGTATTCCTGTCGCAGGGGAGTGTAAGGTTGACCTGAGACTCCCATCCCAGCACACACACACTTGAGCCAGGGAAGATGGGGTTAAATACTTAGGACAGAGACCCAGTCCCAGTGGGCGGAGTTAGGTGAGGCGGGAAGTCACACAGTTGGATGTAGTCCGTACTGAGGAGCGAAGCAAGGAGGGAGCCCAAGAGAGAGGGGTCTCCCAAGGAGGGCGCCTGAGAGAGAAAAGGGCGGCCCGGGAAAAGAAAGAGGAAACCCCATACCGGACCTTCCATAGTCCAGGGGAACCCTAGTCCACTAACGGAGTGCCGGCTCTGAGGAACGGTACTGGTGAGTTCACCCCTGGGCCGTCGACACCGGCCAATCGCGGGTTAGTTCAGCAACCCCAACATTCCCGTCCAGAACGTGCAGCCCCACCAGGGGGGCCTGGTAGACAAGCAGGCTGTACAGGGCAGCGCAAGGAAAGTAAGGAGGCACAAGTAAAGGCAGCAGGATGTAGGATAGACAAAAGAAGGTATACTACGGGACCCTCAAAGAGTCTTTATCCTCCCCAGCGACTACCCGGAAAGCTACTGATTCAAATACTGTGAAAGCTGTAACCTAAAGTGCCATCTGAACCGGTTCCAGTAAAGTACCAGTATAGAGTCACAAGGCCTCCGTGTCTCCTTTCTACACAAACCGCTGCGCGGCTGCGCTGCCTACAACCAGCACTACGACAACAAGTGTAGTGCTACCCTGCCCCGGGGATCCAGCTCCACCTGCAGGAAGCCATACCACCCAAGCTGCAATACCATCGTCCCCAGCGGTCTGACAGCGGCGCTGGTGAACATCACCAGACTCTGCAGGTGGCGTCACAACAAACTTTTATTTTTTATTTTTACTTTATTCCCTTTCTACATTTTCCCCCAATTTTCAGTTGACTACCAGGCCTATGGGTCTGGGCTGGCCACCAGTGACATCCACCTCAACTCCACGCCTGGGTTTCGAGTTCCCACAGACCCCTGGGTAAATCAACTTCTGGCATCACAAACAGGATCCCGTGCCCGGTGTAACCAGTTACTGTGCGCCTTACAAACTGTTAAAAATCAGCACTAAAGAACTGTTTCTTGCCATTCCAGGGAACCCCAAAATGGCGGCCTGAAAATGTGAAAGGACAATGTGCTGGCCCAAGGGTGTACCTCAGCCCCTTAACATGGGAGAGCCTAAACAGAGAAGCAAAACTGTTTGCCTGCCTCGATTGCCATCAAACAACCAATGGGGAGGGCCAGAGACTAAACTACCCTTGCCGGAAACTAAAAATGGTGGCAGGGAGAGAGCTATGCAACGGAGGTCCAGCAGCCAGGAGCTGGAACCGGGAGCAAGAGACCGACCCACGGTTGAGCACCCGGTTACCAGAGAGGATCGGCAGATTGAACTGCAGCCTGTCACCAGCGCAGAAGTCGGGGGAAAACCAGATGACCCTGAGGCCCTACCTGATGACAGCGGCAGCGAGACCAGAGCGGAGCCCGAGGAAGCTGAGGAGCCGTCCAGCCAAGCTCCAAGGAGGAGGATGACCGGAAAGGTGACATCGAGGATGTCGAGGCATCCGGGCCCCGCACTGCGCAGAAGGAGCTTCAACTGCACGGACCGGCTAGACAGGTCGGTGTAGCCGCAATCACAGATGAGCGGAACCGTGCACCAGCTCCGGAGCACCCAGACCGGGACTTGTATCGCAATGACTGCGTGAGTTATGAGAGACATGCAGGGCTCCGCGGATGGTACGCTCTGCGTGTGCATAAATGTAATAAGTAAACTGCAATATCCCGGTCATGTATATAGTTGTTTAATTTGAAAATGCTGCACTCTTGTGGGACTCATACCGTATTTCCCCGAAAATAGGGCGCCCCCCGAAAGTAAGGCATGCTTGGGGGGGGGGCGCCTTACCTCCTAATATAAGTCACCCCCCGATTATAAGGCGTACCTTATACAGCTCTCCGGTGTCCGCGCTCTCCCCGCTCTCCAGTGGCCCCCCGCTCTCCGGCGGCACCCCGCTCTCCTGATTCCCGCTGTAGCTGCTGATCTCCGCCCAGGTCAGGAGCCCTGCGCCAATTACAGCGCAGGAACCGTGAGCCAATCATAGCCCAGGAACTGCAAGCCAATCCGCGGCCAGCTGACGTCGTGCATAGCCTCTGATTGGCTCGCAGTTCCTGGGCTGTGATTGGCTCACGGTTCCTGCGCTGTAATTGGCGCAGGGCTCCTGACCTGGGCAGAGATCGGCAGCTACAGCGGGAATCTGAAGAGCGGAGGCCACCGGGGAGCGGGGAGAGCGCGGACACCGGAGAGCGGGGGCCACCGGAGAGCGGGGGCCACCGGAGAGCGCGGACACCAGAGAGCAGGGAGACACTGGACCAGTAAAAATCGGTTTGTGTGTATGGTTATGTGTGTGTGTGTGTATGGCTATGTGTGTGTGTGTATGGTTATGTGTGTGTGTGTTTGTGTGTGTGGGTATGTGTGTGTGTGTGTGTATGGGTGTGTGGTGTGTATGGGTGTGTGTTTGTGTTGTGTGTGTATGGGAGGCTGCAGTGGTATGTACCTTATATAAGACCACCCCCCCCCCCCCCCCCCGAAAATAAGACATGGTCCATCTTTGGGACCAAAAAAAATATAAGATGGTGTCTTATTTTCGGGGAAACACGGTAGACTTTTATGCAACTACTTCATGTTTTTACCTGAGCATGGACTGAAACAGTTAAGCCAGAGACTCTTGCGTGATCTAAAGCAGCCCAATGGTGACAAAGGACACTTACTTGGTGACGGACAATTACGGCTGGGTCTGCATGATGTGTGTACTGGCCCCGTTGGACCGATGTTAAGTTTGCAACGTTATAAGAAAAGTGCCTCCTATAAAGGAAAGAAACATGATGCGAATTGTTTGTGAATAGCGTATGGAGCCGGCCGAACGTGTGCGGCGCCGCATGCGTGGAGTGTCCCTATGGTTACCATGTGGGTGCATTGTGCCTGCATCTGCCTGCGTTTGCTTGCAGTTGTGGTCATGTGCGTTCAAACCTTCTGTCTCCCAGAAGCACAAAAAATGCATTCAAACTGCTTCCGGTAACCATCAGTGAGTTTCTTACAATGCTCTGCTGGAATTTTAGACCATTCTTCTTTGGCAAACTGCTCCAGGTCCCTGATATTTGAAGGGTGCCTTCTCCAAACTGCCATTTTTAGATCTCTCCACGGGTGTTCTATGGAATTCAGGTCTGGACTCATTTCTGGCCACCTTAGAAGTCTCCAGTGCTTTCTCTCAAACCATTTTCTAGTGCTTTTTGAAGTGTGTTTTGGGTCACTGTCCTGCTGGAAGACCCATGACCTCTGAGGGAGACCCAGCTTTCTCACACTGGGCCCTACATTATGATGCAAAATTTGTTGGTAGTCTTCAGACTTCATAATGCCATGCACATGGTCAAGCAGTCCAGTGCCAGAGGCAGCAAAGCAACCCCAAAAAATCAGGGAACCTCCGCCATGTTTGACTGTAGGGACCGTGTTCTTTTCTTTGAATGCCTCTTTGGGTCACTGCTCCAGCCTGTTCAGAGTGTCGTCCGTCAAACTCGGATGTAAGTAGCAGCGTGTGTCCGAGTCCTTAGAATGTAAAAAGTCTCTGGAATGAAATCCAGAGATGTGCCACAATGAGCTCTCAAAAAGAGGTTTATAATCTTGTGAAGGAGGACTGGAGCCTGCAGAGACAAGTCACACTGTGTGGTTTAGTCAATTTTAACCTGTTTACCTCAGATAGCTGCATAAAATCAGTAGAAGTAACAAGGCTTCAAAAAAACGGTGGCTGGTGTTTTCATATTGGGAACGTGCACACATGTGCAATGCTATAAACATTATTGAGCTGATAGTAATATCATAAGTAAGAATTACTTTTACTTATTTTCCATTAGCTGTAAGTGGTATAGAACAAATCCATCTGAGGCCCCCCCCCTTCACATGTCCATGTTTCTAGTATGTGTGTCATCCATTTTTTTCACGGATCTCAAACATACCCATTATAACCTGCTCACATGTTTGTTTTTCCGACTACATGTACGACAAGAACCTGTACAAGTCTATGGGTCTGTGAAAAACACATACAGCACATGGATGTCATTTGTGTGCTATCCGTGTTTAAGTACAACAGACGTTTTGTCTTTTTTTTCCTTATTCATACTGGAAAAACATGGAAACACACTGATGGTAGAAATGGATACACGCACCGTACAATGATGACATACTGATGCAAAACACTGATGACACTGGTTCTGATTTTTCATGTACGTATTTTAACATGAACATGTGAAGGAGGCCTGAAACATCATTTATATACAGTACATTCCCTTCTTACTATATAAAAGCCGTATGCAGTTTGTCAGTCCGTCTGTATGTCTGTAACTTGTCCCAAAAACAACGTCACCTATAGTACATCGTGGACATTACAAAAGGCAGCTAAACAAGAAGTGAACATTTAAACTATGTTTGGTTGATGAGTCAAGTTTGGTTGACCACTCAAAATCTAAGCCAAGATGGGTCGTACAAAACAAAAAAGTATGCAAATTATATCCAAAAAAAGCAGCAGCACAACGAAAAGAGCAACAGCGCAAAAACAAGACTACTGAGCAAAGAGCAAGCCACTGCACAGAAGGACATGCCTGTCACACACGACTCCCCCCAGTTCAGACCCATTAGATTGTCACAGGATGCCATTTTATAGTGACAGCGCTGACAACATTAATCTCTGGTGTCAAGCTCAATGAGACACTCACAAGATGCTTCATCACAGCAAACACACCGTACAGGTGAATTTCTAACATCAAGGTATAAGAGGTTGACAAATAATGCAGTATCACAACGCAAGTAACATGAAGATGATTCTTCATTGTCTACATCTACGATATTGTCACAGGATGTATCATTACATCACCGGCACCATGATAACGAATCTCGGCAATCCAGATCAATTAGACTTTTGTCGAGCCCAGGCTTTGGGGTACTCGGGTATCAGGCTTCAGGGGTAGCGCTTGCTATGTCACGGGGAATGGCGGCCGCGCCTGATCCCGTTTCCTGGGCCTATCTTCAAAAAGGGATGTATTTACAGGGAATTATATTTACAAGTTTGTCGTGACACCACCTGTAGTTTCTGGTGATGTGTCACCAGCGCCGCCACAGTCCGCCAGAGGTAGATGGTATCGCGGCTAGTTGGCAAAGTCCTCTACAGGTAGGGCTGGGCCTCCGGGGCTGCGTTCCTGGACAGGAAACAAGTTCATGCATAAAGGGAACACAGGCAGAGGCAAAGTCACTTTTCCTCTGGGTACTTTACTGTTAGTTGCTGCAGTAGTAGTTACAAGTCACAGTTCAGCACTTAGATGTTACAAGAACAGGTAGCTTAAAAGGTGGCTGCAAGTGGATCCCAGGTGGTATGGTGGAACCCTTGGTGTGCCTTCTTTACTAACTCGTGTCTGTTCTTTCCTGCTTTCCAGTTTTGGTGTGAAGCCTGGTGATTTGAAATCCAGCCTGACCTCCTTTCCTCTCTCACCTTTGCTGCCGTCAGGTAACCCTCTACTGGCTGGCCTCTCATTCCTTCAGCCTGTTACCCTCTTTCGGTCTGCTCTGGTGCCCGGGAGAATTGAAGACTCCACGGGAATCCGGATTCTCTGTCATGCTTGTAGCTACGGCAGTCTGTGGGCTCCGGTGCCTGGTAAGCTGTCTGGGAGAACCTAACAACGGCCCCTCTTCCCAGATCGGCTGCTCTCCTGAAAAGCTCCTTTCACCTTAGACCCTCTCCTCTTCCTCCATCTCTACTCCTGGTCCCTCAGCAGAGTGACCTAGCAGCAAACTTAGAGGCAAAGACAAAAGACCTCCTTGTTCCACCTAGAGGTGATTATATTCCCTCCCAGGTAACCTCCCACCCTGTAAACTAGTGTGGGAGTGCTGGAAATGGGTCCCACCAACCATACTAGGGTCCACCTGCAGCTGGAGTATCTGCACCTCTTTTACGAGTGCAGTACTCCTCTGTGACGCCTGCTTGGCCGGGGCGCCACACTTTCACAGGATGCAGCATCACACAGGTGCCACTGTAATGACAAATCTACAGAGTACATATCTATCAGACTCTCACAGGATGCAGCATCCCAAGTCCAGTACTGTAATGATGAATCTACAGAGTCCAGACATTATTGTCTTATCGTGTTTATTTTCGTTACTCCACCATGAATAGCAGTATTTTTAGCTATATTTTTGTCTATAACAGCATTCGTGATATATAATGCTATGTGACATATGCATACCTACTTTGTTGTTTGCATGTTATACAAATCTATTGCTATTGCTGAGTTTTAAACACATCTAATTTGGTAACCTAAAACATTACAACATAGTTCAACTAACAGGGCTGTGGAGTCGGTAAGCCAAACATCCGACTCCAACTGTTTGATCTCCTTGAATCTGACTCTAATTCCAAATCCACCAAAATGGACACCGACTCCAACTCTACAATCCATGGCTGTGATGTCATTTGAAAAATATATTAAAAAAGTAGAACTCTGCAGAATGAATCAACCACACCAATCATGCTTGCGCTCAACTGTATTTATGCCAAGTATATGTTTCTTTAGCAGTATAATACATGAGCTGGTTTAATATACATTGAAATTTAAGCCTATACTCGGCATAAGAGTCAGGCATAAACATATGCCTGACTCTCTTGTGCACTATGTCTGACCATCACACTCAATAGCTCAACGTTGCCTCTTAATATCTAATTTAGGAGCAGACAAATGGAATCAAAATGCAAGACGGAGGCCCCCTGTGCTGCTGTTTGAATCGGTCAAATTCACTTATCTACTCCTATTCAAGAAAAGGCAAATGGCATTTCCCACCGTAGTGGCCTAACATATTTAGTAAATATATCCCAAACATCTGAATGTGATTGTATACTCAAACATTTCTATTCACACATATCTTAACACCACAAAACACTAATATGTCCCATTCAGGGGTCAGTGTTATTAACATACGCAAAAAAATAGTACCAATGTCATCAGTGTTTTGGATCAGTGTACCGGACATGTGTTCATTTTTACCATCAGTGTCATTTGTGGTTTTTATAGATAAAAAATATAAAAATCAATGGCAAAGCTTAACCTCTCCTTTCCAATATTAGGCTGGGTTCACATGTCCTGTAATCATCTGTTTGCAATGGATTCAATGGATGTGAAAAAACAGATGCATTACCAGATTGCACTTTTTGTACGTTCCATTAACGGATCCATTTTTTTAACCACCCTATAAATATTTGCAGACAGAATACCCCTGTGTTTATAATAATGATGATAGATAGGAAGATAGAGAGATAGAAAGGCACCCTTGCACTCTTTCTGCTCTCTCTCCCCTCTCTGCACTCTCTGGCTCCCCTGCACTCTCTGCCCCCTCTCTACCCTCTTTGGCCCCCATGCACTCTCTCTGCCCCCCCTGTGCTCTCTGGCCCACCTGCACTCTCTCTGCCCACTCTCTGCCTCCCCCTGCACTCTCTTTGCTGCATCTCTGCCCCCATCTGCACTCTCTATGTCCCCCTCTGTGCTGTCTCTGCCCACCTCTGCACTCTCTCTGCCCACTTCCAAACTCTATCTGCCCCCATTCTCTGCACTCCCTCCGGACCCCTCTGTGCTTTCTGGCCCCCCTGCACTCTCTCTGCACTCTATGGCCCCCCTGTCCAGTCCCTTTGCCTCCTCTCTGTGCTCTATGGCCCCTCCTGCACTCGATCTGCCCCCCTGCACACTCTAGCCCCTCCTGCACTCTCTCTGGCCCCCTGCACCCTGTCTGCCCCCTGCACTCTCTGGCCTACTTGTGCACTCTCTCTGCCCCCCTGCACTTTCTGGTCCCCCTGCACTCTCTCTGCCCTCTTTCTGTGCTCTCTGCCTTCCCTCCCACCCTTGCACTCTCTCTGACCCCACTGGCCATCATCCGTATCAGTGCTGTGCTGTACTACAGGAACTGTAGTGATGTCACGATCATGTAAATGATCACATGATCGTGACATAACCACAGGTCCTTTTGTGGTGGGCGTGTGGTGGGTGTGCGGGCGGCAAGGTTTGTAGCGCAGGTATCCCAGTGATGGTACCGCCAGTGGGCACCATATTGGGACTCCCATCACTTGGGTGTCACAATATGGCTTCCGGCAAAGCTTCAGGCGGCGCTGGGCCTTCTGGGATACAGCCACAACCACACAGACATTGGGGACAGACACCACTAGGTATGTATTATAGTAGATGGGAGAGAAGAACTAGAGGTAGACACAAACTACTGCTTTTGGTCCTGAGAGGATAGTTACAGTTCTCCATAGTACTTGATAAGCACAAACTGTCTTCTATATCAGTAATGGGAAACTTGTAGTCATGGAAGACGGATTTTATCCATGAATTGATGCAAATTGTCTCCTCAGGGAGGAGGTACACAAATTCTAGTGCCACCTATTGCAAAAAGCAATCCTAAAAGTCAAAATTGACCATTTAAAGGGAATCTGTGACCAGGTTATTGCCATGGCATCTGAGAGCAGCATAATGTAAAATTAGAGACCCTAATCCCAACGATGTATCACTTACTGAGCTGACTGCTGACATTTTCATAAAATTTCTGTAAATAATCTGATTTATCTGATAAGATATATTGCAAAGTTTCTTATTTTTCACTATTGATTTATAAATAAATTACTCTTTCAGAGTTGTAACCAATTCTTCTGCTTTCTGCTATCTACTGCTGGCTTCAGGATGCTAAACTATTGTTAATACTCCTTAAAATACATATTGAAGTTATAAGAGTAGTAATATCACAAACAAGATTTTTATCAACATTAATGGAGGCAGGTTAGTGCTCTTTAGAATCCCTTTCATGCTATCTAACCTATGCAAAATAATAATGTTAACATGTATGAAGCATTAGCATTATTTGATATGTATTTGGCTTCAATTTTCTGCAAATAATACGTCTGACTTTGTATACCATGCAGCATCCTCCCTGATTCTCCATCTTGTGAAATACATCAGATGAAGCTGACATTTTATACAGTAGTTCACATTCAATTGTAGATTATATGAGACACCAAAATAGTTTTTTTCAAGATTTTCAACAGATGATGTACACAAAATGTGAAGAATAATAAAGCATAGATTGCGTCATAAGACATATGAAAAGCTATTGTCTATTCTGATGAAGCACGGCTTGCTATGCGTAACTACAATACCTGCTGTGGTCATTACTGAACTAACCATAAAAATGGTACAGGTTTAAAAAAATGGATTGTAAGCTTTCTTCAAAAATTCTTAGGGAAAAATAACCTTTAGAACACAATAATAAGATTACAGAACAATTGTGGGGTATGTAATGACGCAGACACACTAGATAGGTGCTGTTAGAATGGTGCATGGACATTGAGGGGGCAGTGAAAGTGTATACACACACTTATATATATATATATATATGCATCGTAAGATAGCATTAGAATATATGAAGATTTTTACCTGTGAGAAGAAAACTGTGAGTAGTTCCAGTTAGGGTTTGATCACCATTGCGCCTATAATATGTCTTCCATATGTGTTTTCTACCTTTTCTCACTCTTCCTCTCTTCCCCAGATCACCTCTTGTGTTAACTTTTGTCTTTATATTCCGCCAAAAATTCTGGCTTTGTACAAGTCTTGTAAATGTCTTATGTCATATTTCCTTTCTATATGGCTTTTTGCAACCAGTTGCTTGCTCTTGTCTTCTCTCTACTGCTTACTCTTCTCTCCCTCCCTTCCTCTTGTTTTACTTTGCATCTGTTTCTCTCCTTTTCATTGTTACCTGACTTCCTGCCCAAGTATAACTCTTAATACCATGCTACAACCACAGACACATGCTAACCATTGTGTAGCTAAAATAAATTTCGTAGTTCAAAACCAGGGCTAGTGTTCTTATATGTAGTGTTTGACCATGGGTTTGGTGTTTTTCATCAGTAGTGGCCACATTGATTCAAGAATATGTAGCGACAAACATTATGACTTACTTTAAACTAGTAGTTGTTTGAATGGTATTACAGGTGCCAAACAAAAGTCAGGGTGTCTATCTACTTCTAAGGTTGAAGCTAGGCATAAGTCCATCAGCTTCAACCTATAACCTAACATGTTGGTCCAGAGGAAAGCAAAAACCACATGAGGCAGATGCTAATTGCCCCATATTATGCAAAAGATTCCTTACAACCAAACATATGGCAATCAGACTAGTTACCTGTATCAACAACTCTTCAAAGAATCTAGTACACAACCTATAATATATTTTTCAAGAAATGAATACAGACCCTCCTTGTACTTTTGCATTGAATCAATCATGGGGCATGTCCAGGATGCAGATCTGAGAGGATACATGTGAGTGGAGCTCCCGCCAGACACTGCTACACAGATTGCTTCTAAGACACAGTACTAACCAACGGCTCTCCTCAAATGGACCCCCGGAAGGCTATGTCCACCATAAATGCGGGTACCTCTATAGCAACCTCCGTTATTGTATCGGACACTTTTTTCTTTTTTTGTAATAGAACCGGCGGGACCAGGTGTCTTGGTACCATCTTGGCTTACCACAGAATTCTTCAGAGGCAATAACACTGCTGGTGGCACTGATGTAGGAAAAGCTCCTGTCTCTCTGGTAGTAGAGGACAAATATCAGGAAGCGTATACTGATCTCTGCCCCGAAACTGACCTGTTACAGATGCGTTCTGAACTGGGAATGAATACTCCAGGGCCTACCTCCCAGTGCAGAGGCACGATAAGCGCACAGACATAGTACACACATTGAGTAAAGCTACCTCTGAGTTACCCTTACAGAGCTCAGACAATATGACTCCAATAACCCCCATACTTTGGAGACCATACCCCTCATAAAAATCTAGGGCAGATGACAGGAAGAGGTGACAGAAGAGGGTGATGTCTCCATGGACTCATGTCATATTAAAGATGTGGGGGATGCTTCATCAGATGAAGAATTGCTAGAATAGGTCCTCTCAACATTGCCCTCTGTTTAGAAAGGATATTTTAATCACCTGCCATCTGAAGAGGACTTTATGATTCTAATTACTGAAGTCAAAGACGTGTGTAGGCCCAAAATCGTGTGCATGCAACAAGACTTGCAGCACCTTGCAAGCAGATTTGACACTCTAGAAGTGGACAATGATGTTACTAGATCAAATGTAGCATATAGACCTTTAACTGTTTATAATATCTCAAAAGAGAGCTATGGATGACCTCCAGTCTCATATTGCAGACCTTGATAATAGGGGCAGGAAGTGTAAAATAAGAATAAGGGGCATACCTGCATATCATGATCAAGAGGGTCCTAAGCTCCTACTTCAAACTATCTTTATCTCGATCCTAGCAGACCCTCCAACCTCATTTATGATATTTGACAGAGCCCACAGGGCCTTGAAACCAAAAGGCTCTGTGCCTCATCCACATAATATCATCTGTAGTTTGCATGACTATGAAGCAAAATAGAGAATAATGATGAAAGCAAATTTCAGAAGTCTATAATCTACCTGGGCAATGAGTTGCAGATATTTCTTGACCTTTTCTGCATACCCCTTCAGAAACACATGACATCTTAAACCTTTGCTGAAGATATTCAGGATCAGCGAGTCTTCTACAGGTAGGGTTTCTCCAGGGTCGGACTGGGGTGTCTCGGGCCCACCAGGGAAATTGACTCCAGGGGCCCACCCTTCAGCTATATGCAAATACCTGTTAGCCGTTGTACCCATTATAGTGGAGCATGGACTGTAAAACACAGGCGGCTCCTACACATCACTGTGCGCTCACCATAGCTGCAATGTACAATTACAGTAGTTTGTATTAAAGAGATTCTTTGGTGAAAGAATTATCACCAATCCACAGGTTAGGTAGGTGATAATTTATTTATTGGTACTATCCGACCAGTTGAAACCACACATTGGAAGAATGTGGAACTTTTATCCCTGACAGGGCACTTTTATCCCCATTATATAATACTAGCTGTAGAGCCCAGCGTTGTCCGGGCATAGTAACAAACTGATTATATTTATAAGCTGGGTGTATGTCTGTGTGCGTATGTATGTCCACTATATGCATCAAACCTGCCCACCCACCCCCACTCCACCCAAACCTACCCCCACCCCAAAGCTTCCCCTCCACCTCCCCCTAATCTGCCCCCCCACAACCTCCGCAAACCGCCACCCCCAAAAAATGCTGCCCCCTCACCCTCCTTAAACTGCACTCCTCCAAACCCACCCCCCCCAAAAAAGGCCTGTCCCCTAAACCCACACTCCCCCCACACAAAAATGGCTAACCCACACCCCCACCCAAAACAACACCCCCCCAAATCCGCCTACTCCCAAAACCAACACCACCAACCCACACCACCCTGCGCCTTAACCTGTACCAATTTCTCCCCCCAAAAAATGCGCCTGCTGCAAGTGCACCTCCCAAACCTGACCCCCCCCATATCCGCATCCATACCCCCCACAAACCGTGAGTCAAATGGGGTATGTGTGCAAAATGTTGTGACTGTAGGTGCGATGGTGCGAATGCCTTTAGTGGACATACATATATTGTGGAGGAGCGGGGACATAAAGGTGGTGGAGCTATGAAGGGGTGGAGCTATGTGGAGGACATGGCTATGTGGAGTGGGTGTGGCTATGTGGAGTTGGTGGGGCTATTACACAGTTGTGTAGGGCTATGTGGAGTGGGTAGGGCTAATGCCAGAGACACACATATGCCCGAGCATAATGCCCATATATGGTTGTAATGCTCTTATATGGTAATATCGCCCATATGCATGTATAGGTAATACACATACCAGTGATGTCTCTAGGTGAAGTCATTCATCTTCACTTTTCTTCTTCATCTGGTGCAAACCAATATCACGTCTTCTAGCCAGGACTCATCTCTGCAGAAAATAACACAGTTATCTATAACCAATCACTTCCAGAGCACATTCCAACTTTTCCCGAGATTTCTACACTACAACAGATGACAAAAAAAGCAATGTAGTGCTGCCCCACACAGGAACAGGACCTCCCTTTTGTTCCTCTCATGGAAAACAGCATCCTAAAAAGTAATTATATTACAGCAGTTATAATTTCTCCTAATTGACCCCTACCGTAATTATGTTCCCCACCATAAACTAATAATGTATGTTCTTCATTCTGACCCCCATAGAGTAATAATGTCTCACATCCTGACCCCCTTATTTTTTTTATTAATGTCCCACATCCTAGGTCGCTATGTTCTCCATCCTTGGCCCCAATGTCCACCAACCTGCCCATTCACAGGGAGGATTGTTATCACCTTCCTGCGCTCCCCCAATGTCCTCTTACTGCTTCATAACCAGTGCAGCCGACAACAGCCGACCCATCAGAGACCACGTGCTGACGTCAATGTGCGGTGCATAGCACTGACATTGAAAGGCCACCGGCCTAACCAAAGGCACATCAAGGGCTTCTGATAGGCCAGCAGCCATTAAATATCACCACTATGTGCTGCATGCTGACATCAGCGAGCAGTGCAAAGTAATGATGTTTAATTGCCCAAAGGCTAGCAGCCATTTTAATGACACTTGTATGCACAATATATTAATTTATTTCTTATGTGCACTGTCTCCCTCCCTGCTCTGTTCTCTACCCCCTGTTTTCTCCCCCTCATTTGCTGTCCCCCCTCCTTGTGCTGTTTTCTCCCCCCGTGTACTCTTCCCCTCCCTAAGCTGTTTTCTCCCCCCTGTATGCTGTCCCTTCTCCCTGCGTTGTCTTCTCCTGTGCGCTCTTCCACCTCCCTGCACCGCCCACCTTCCCTGCGCTGATTTCTCATGTGTACTGTGTCCCCTGCACTGTTTTCTCCCCCCACCCTGTGCGCTGTCCTCCCTCCCTTCACTCTTTTCTTCCCCCCCATGTGCTGCCCACCTCCCTGTGCTGTTTACTTCCCCCTGTGTACTGTCCCACCACCCTGCACTGTTTTTTCCTCCCTGTGTGCTATCACCCTCCCTGCACTGTTTTCTCCCCCTCCCTGCAATGTGTTTTGCCCCTTGTGCACTTTCCCCCCTCCCTGTGCTGTTTTCTCCTCCCTGTGTGCTGTCCTCCTTCCCTTCTTACCTGCACTGTATTCTCCCCCAGTGTGCTATCCCTCCTCCCTGTGCTGTTTTCTCCCCCCTCTGCCCTGTCCCCCCTCCCTGCGCTGATTTCTCTCCCCATGTGCTATCCCCCCTCCCCATGCTGTTTTTTCCCCCTCTGTGCACAATCCCCCTCCCTGCGCTATTTTCTCCCCCCCATGCACTGTCCCTGCTCCCTGTGCTGTTTTCTCCCCCTGTTCTGTTTTCTCCCCCTCGTGTGCTTTCCCCCTTTCCTGTGCTGTTTTCTCTCCCACCCTGTGCGCTGTCCCCTCTCCCTGCACTGTTTTTTTTTCCCCTTGCATTGTGCTGCAATAAGTTAGCAGAGAGGAGCCTCCTGATCCCAGCACCCAGCTTACCTGCTCAGCCTCCAACAATCCAAAGAAACGCTTTGACACCTTTCACTCTCTCCTCAGTCCTAAAGTGCAGGTCCCTATTACTGACCTCTGTGCTGATGACCTGGTTTCTGGGGCCCCTTTCACATCACGTTTTTTTTGGGATCCATGGCTAGCCGTTGTAAAACGGATAGCCACGGATCCGATTTGGCTCTCCATGTATCCCTATGAGCATGGATGGGCACAGATTGGTCCTTAATGGACATCCATGTTTGCCAGTTTTATCATGGATCCGATTGTGTCTGCTTTTTTCCAGTAGCCAGAATCGGAGACTGCTCTGATTTTGGGCTGCCTTCAAAAAGCGGACACAATCGGACACGGTCGGATCCGACACTGTCCGATTCAAATAACATGGTAGCCTATGGTGCCGGATCCGGGAAAAAACAGGATCGCTTCCCGGATCCAGTTTTAATGTACTGAGCATGCTCAGTACACATTCACTGTTCTGTTCCTGTAACTTCACTTTAACAGTGTATCTACAAAGAAAGCAATGTGTTAAAAATAAGTAAAATGCTCACCTCTCTGCCGAGTGTCCCCCTATGTGAGGCGTCCATGTCCGATGGCTGCAAGGGCTTAATCAGCTGACTGGCAGCAACCGATCAGCTGATGTGTCACATGACATCATCAGCTGAGTGGTTTAAATCGCCAGCCAAACCCGATCGGCAGGTGATTTAAACCGCTCATCTGATGCTGTCATGTGACACATCAGCTGATTGGTTGCTGCCAGTCCAGCTGATTAAGATCCTTGCAGCCATCGGACGTGGACGCATCGCGGGACACTCGGCGGAGAGGTGAGAATTTTTTTTAACCATTTTTTTAACCATTGCTTTCTTTCGCTTTCGCAATGTATGTAGATACATTGTGAAAGTGAAAGTACAGCCCCGATAATACTTGCCTGTGCTTTGCAGGCTCTCCTCCTCCCAGCTCTTTCTGTGTCCGGATCCCTCAAAATGCCGGATCTGGACACAGAAATAGCATCCTGAGTTACAAATCCGTTCCTGTACGTGTGGTCCTCCAAAAAACATGATCCCCACGTACAGGAAAAAAACGTGATGTCAAGGGGGCCTTATTTCACAGAAAAAATGGAAAATATCTCCTCTGGCTCACTCTCCACATTTGACCCAATCACAGAAGAACTCTCCAGGCTCCTCTCTTCTTCTCATTCTATTACATGCATCACTGACCCCATTCCCTCAGGCCTACTCCACTCTCTCTCTCCGGTCATCACTTCTCACCTAACCAAAATCTTCAATCTCACCCTCTCCTCTGGCATCTTCCCTCCTCAGTCAAACACTCTATCATTACCCCATTACTAAAGAAATCTTCTCTTGACCCATCCTGCACAAATAACTACAGACCAGTCTCGAATCTTCCCTTCATCTCTAAACTCTTGGAGCACCTGTCTACTCACGCCTCACATGTTACCTCTCCACTCACTCTCTTTTAGATCCATTACAGTCTGGATTCCGCCCTCTACACTCTACAGAAACTGCCCTCATCAAAGTGACCAATGACCTACAAACCTAAAACATAATGGTGACCACACTCTGCATGTTTTGCCACTGTTGACCACCATCCTCTACTCGCTATGCTTCACTCATTCAGCATAAAGGACAGTGCTCTCTCCTGGTTCTCTTCCTATCTTTCTGACTGCTCTTTCAGTGTATAATTTGCTGGCTCCACTTCTTCTCCTCTTCCTCTCACTATTGGGGTCCCTCAGGGTTCAGTCCCTGGCCCTCTTCTCTTCTCTCTCTACACAGCCCCTAATACACAGATCATCAGCAGATTTGGCTTCCAGTACCATTTTTATGCTGACACAGAATGATACACTTCATCCCCTGACCTTACCCTCACTGTATTACAGAGTGCCAATGACTGTCTAACCTCAGTTTCCAACATCATGTCTGCTCTCTATCCAAAACTTAACCTTTTCAAAACTGAACTTCTTCTGATCCCGCCCTCCACTAACCTCCCTAAATACGACATCTCCCTCTCAGTGTGTGGCACAATGATAACACCTAGGCGGCAGGCTCACTGTCTGGGTGTTGTTTTACACCGATTTCTCCTTTACCTCCTATATACAATCTCTTGCCCGCTCTTTCCACTTGCACCTGAAGAACATTTCAAGAATCAGCCCCTTTCTATCCATGAAAACAACAAAAACAATGAGTGTTGCCCTGATCCACTCCCGCCTTGATTATTTTGATTCTCTATTAACTGGCCCCCCTCACTAGACTTTCCCTCTCCTGTCGATCCTCAATGCAGCAGCCAGGGTCACCTAACTGGCTAACCGTTACTCAGATGCCTCCACTCTGTGACAGTCACTGCACTGGCTGCCCATACATTATAGGATCCAATTCAAATTGCTTGTTCTCACCCACAAGGCTCTTCACAGTGCGGCACCTCCATACATCTCCTTCCGCAACCTTCAACTAATATCCATACTAATCTGAACCTTCCACTCCCGGCTCGAAGATGTCTCCAAACTTGCACCAATTCTCTGGAATGCTCTACCCCAAGAAATTAGGACCATCTACAACTTACACAGTTTTAGGCGCTCCTTAAAAACACATCTTTTTAAGGCAGCCTATTACAAATCCTAAAAGACCTTTATATATAGCCCATTCACTACTTCTCTGAGCATAATTCTCCATTGAGTTCCACCAAATCCAAAAGCTCTACACATATTGGCTGGTTGCTACTCATGCAGCCCTTACTAACCCCCATTTCTCCAAGATGGCAAGACCCTCATTGTAAATAAGCACCTGTACTTTGTGTCACCCCCACCTCATTGTAGATTGTAAGCTCTTATGTACAGGGTCAACTTTTTTTCCCATTAATTATTGTATTGTATTTTTTATATAATTGTTACTTATCCCCATGTCCCCTCTGAATTGTAAAGCGCTGCGGACTATGTTGGCTCTACATAAATAAAGATTATTATTATTTTGATATTGCGTTGTATTTGCTATTTGTTCCTCAATGAATAACAATAGATCATCTTTAGGAGGGTTAAAGGAAAAATACTTAAAGGAAATTTAAGTTATACCCTGCTAATAGTATAGGGAACAGCTTTTTGATTATTTGGAGTACAGTATTCAAGCAATTCATCCTGTAGGGTACTGCTGGAGATAGCCAAGCAATGTACTTGACTACCTTTGGCAATCATACAGAGAATAAATAGAACAAAAATATGTATTATAGACCTCTACTCTATCAGAAGGGGTCAATGCTGCTGTCAGTGATTGACAGCATCATTTAAGCATTTAACTGCAGTTGTTAGAACCCAGCAATGATCGCTACTGTTACAAACAGATGCTTGCAATATAATGCTTGCAGTATAATACAGCTGACATTTCTTGGCATCTTCACTCCGGAGACCACTTCATATACTTACATGTGGTGTGTGTCAAAGATGTACTTCACATGTCAGGATAGGCTTAATTTGCCTGAAAGTATGTTAGCTTGGGTATTTTCAGCTGAATATATTTGAAGGTATTATAACAATAATTGTAAATGTATTTTTTATTTACAGATTCAGTCATTTTTACACGGCAAAAACATGTAAAACATAAAACAATGAAATATATACCGTACTGTATATATTTTTGTCCTTTTTTAGGGTTATTATGTTCATTAAAATGGAAAGGAACTTGTCCTTTTTGCTTAGTAGGCCATATTACTGTCAAAGAGGAGGGATCCTCCCTCTGCTGTGTTAACACTAGAGATAAGTGAACCTGTTTGGGGCCTGCTCTAGCTGCAGTTCTTGTGATTTGCAAAACACAGAAGGGGGAGCGCTGTGCTCCGGTATGTTTGGTGATTGGTCCAGTGTGAGCCGCTTGCAGTGCGTCATAGGCTCGGACTTAGTGTGTTGTCCCTATAAAAAAAATCCTCACCCTTCCACCCCCGGAAATGTTTTGGTTATGGCTGGCTGAATGTGGGTGGAGAATTGAATAGTCAGTCGGGTAAAGTTCAAACAGCACCATCGAACCTGAACACCCATGAGTTTGTTCGCCAACCGAACCTTAACAGGTTCACTCATTTCTAGATAACACATCTGTTCTACTGCACCAGGCTGGCCAATGCACTCAGGGAATCAATGCTGTATTATAACAATTGTTCTGGTGCATAAGGCTGGCCAATGCACTCAGGGATCCCCTACTGTGTTAACACATCTGTTCTAGTGCACCAGGCTGGTCAATGCACTCAGGGATCCCTTACTGTGTTAACACATCTGTTCTAGTGCACCAGGCAGGCCAATGCACTCAGGGATCCCCTACTGTGTTAACACATCTGTTCTAGTGCACCAGGCTGGCCAATGCACTCAGGGATCCCCTACTGTGTTAACACATCTGTTCTAGTGCACCAGGCTGGCCAATGCACTCAGGGATCCCCTGCTGTGTTAGAACAATTGTTCTGGTGCACTAGGTTGGTGCATGCACTGCTAGAGAACACACTTCATAATCGTATATAAAAGAACGATATCAAAAAGAACAAAGCATTGTAAACTGTACAATGAAATTTTATTTTTAGTAGTCTATTCCTTGATGCTACGTTTTTTAAAGTTTGTTTTATTTATTGAAAGAAAAAAAATATATATGAAGCATAACATTATTAGTTAAGAATCATAAAGTGAAAACATCATAAAACAGGTACATGAAATGTTCAAATCAATCGTGTCCACTAATTAGGTATTCAAGTCTTGGAAAAAATTACCCAGTGAGAGTTCAGTGCTACTTGAAACACCCAGAAAAATATAGTAAATAAAAAACAGCAGAAAAGAAGGGCAGAAAAAGCAAAGAAAGAGTATGACAGATAAAAATAGGGGGCGGGCAGGTTAGGGGAGAATGTCAGCATGAAGGGGCCCATCATGCAACTTTAATAGTATTAGAGGTTCCATTTATTTTTTTACATTGAACAGAGCAAAGGCTTTTTTTTGTGGATGTTTATCATTAACCAAAAACTAATATGTCATCAGTAATCATGGAGATTTAGTAGTCTGAGGGTCTTACATCATCTCTAGCTGTTTCCAAAATTTGAATTGAAAAATCAACCTCTGACCACCATTATGGCGTCTCAGCTATGGAGCAAGTTCACTTTTTGCAGAATACAAGTGTGCATAGTTATATATTCATGTTTCCCCTGTCCGGTGCTCCACCATGTTATTTTCATTGGTTCCTTGTTAATGTTAACACCTCTATTTTCTCACTGATGAGAGTTGGATGCAAACAAGGATTGTAGTGACCCGGTCCAGACTATGTCTGTCCTTTTAAGCACCCCTGGACCATGATTAGCTTCTGTACACTGCAGCTCACTCCTTAGCTATCGCTGAATTGCTATTAGTGAGTTTCAGATTCATTCATTTATATTACTTTACAATGTAAAGTTTTTACCTGAGAATTGAGGTTTCAATAGGAGGAGCTATTCCAGTCTCTGCCTAGTCTAGGCAAGAGCTGGAAAGTCCCCAGTCTAGAAGAGGATGCCAAACAGAGCAGACCTCATGTGAGGGCTCTCCTCATGCCTGGAAGTTCACCTCTCACGTTTACAGCCAGGCCTAATGCCTTAGATCTTTCTCTGACTTCTACAGCCAAGATGGCTGAAGACTTTTAACCTTGAGTCCTCAATGTCTGAATTAACAGATGCTTTTTCAGTAGTAGGTCATACTAAAGGTACAGAGAACCTATTGTAATACAGGATTCCAGGTGTGTAAATTACTCTTATTATATTTTACTCTTCTGCTTTTAAGCCACCAAAAGACTTTGAACTCTTTTGTAATTACCTACAAATACTTCTTCTTATTTTCTGGCCAGTCTTTCACACTGCTTTTGGGTGACCTTATGACACTCCTGGCACAAAAATGTAAGCAGTTCTTCTTTGTTTGATGGCTTGTGACTATCCGTCTTCTTCTTCGTTACATTCCAGATGTTTTCAATGGGGTTCAGGTCTGGAGATTTAACTGGCCATGACAGGGTCTTTGATGTGGTGCTCCTTCATCCACACTTCGATTGACCTAGCTGTGTGGCATGGGGCATGGTCCCGCTGGAAAAAACAGTCCTCAGAGTTGGGGAACGTTGCCTGAGCAGAAGGAGGCAAGTGTTTTTCAAGGATAGCCTTGTATGCAGCTTGATTCATATGTCCTTTGCAAAGGTTAACCTGCCTGGTTCCAGCCTTGCTGAAGTATCCCCAGATCATCAGCGATCCTCCACCAAATTTCACAGTGGGTGCAAGACACTGTGGCTTGTACGCCTCTCCAGGTCTCCGTCTAACCATTCTATGACCAGGTGTTTGGCAAAGCAGAAAATTAGACTCATCAGAGAAGATTACCTTACTTCAGTCTTCTATGGTCCAATCATTACGGTCTTTGGCAAACTTCAGCCTGGCTCTCCTTTACTTCTCATTGATGAAAGGCTTTTTTTCTATCGTTACATAACTTGAGACAGTCACAAGACATCAAACAATGAAGAACTGCTTCAATTTTTGTGCCAGGAGTGGCATAAGGTCTCCTAAAAGCAGTGTGAAAGACTGGTGGAAAGCATGGCAAGACGCATGAAAGCTGTGATTAAAAATCATGGTTATTCTACCAAATATTGATTCCTGAACTTTTCCTAAGTTAAAACATTAGTCTTGTTGTTTCTAAATGAATAAGAACTTGTTTTTATTTAATTATTTTATACCAATAAAGAGAAAAATCAGAGAAATTATATTTTACAGTGGTCACTTAATTTTTTCCGTAGCTGTATATACAGATATATCAGTATGGGGATAAATATACTAGGATGCGCCCAGTATAAGTCATGTATAACAGGATAGGGACATATTTATCAGGATGAAGACATATATAGCAGGATGAGGCCCAGGATAAGGACATATATGCCAGGATGGGGACATACCAGGATGGACTCAGGATGAGGTCATATATATTAGGATGGGTATATTAGGATGGGGACATATATACCAAATTGGAGCCAAGAGGGGGGACCTATATTTCAGGATAGGGACATACAGTATATCATAAAAGTGAGTACATCCCTCCCATTTTTTTTAATATTTTATATCTTTTCATGGGACAACACTGAAGATATGAAAAACAAAACACAAGAGAGGGCACAATTGAGAGGTACCCGGTGGTCTAGTGGGGCCAAAACAGTGGTGGGAGTGTTGAAGCATCTCACCTGTTAGTGTTGTGCTCGCCTAGCACAACACCGGTTATCAGCATGGTGGTGGTTTGGACCTCCATGTCCACTTACTCATTCCGCAGTCACGTGGTATCAGAGGGCTGGTCAGCTGACACTACGTCAGCGGGGATTACATCACACCAGTTCCTTGATGGCTGTGTCTGGGCTCCCTGCGCGCTATGCGGCTCCACCACAAGCCCCCGGAAGGGGGGATGATACAGTAAGGAAAAAATATATGTGGTCAATGGGAGCACTGGCTGTAGGGAACACAATGACAAGGGGATTAGATTACTCAACTGTTTATTTTTTAAAATACCCACAACATGTTTCGACGGGGGATCGCCGTTTTCCTCAGGTGGGGGTCCACTGAAGATATGACACTTTGATACACTTTGATTTACCATGATGGGGGAAATTTACTAGGATGGAACCTAGTTTGGGAGACTCATAAGTTGGCAACCGGTATGGCATTATCTATCCTCATAAACCTTATTATTTGCTAATAGATGTGAAAATTAAAAAGAAAAAGCCCAGAATGCTCCTTTAATGGAATGGGGTGTTAAAGTATGAGTTGTTACTCATACCAGTGAATTGTGTGGGCACCAGATAGTAATCTGCTTAAAACGTAGGTAACATTAGTAACATTATGCCAACACAACAGTGAAACAAGTTGAGCATTAATCTGTGAAAACTTATTCAGGGCCAGTGCTAGGTTTTCCTTCATCAAGAGCAAAAGTACAGCTGTAACCTTACATCCAAACCACTAGGCCAATAATCAAGCGGTGTCTGGTTATTAGTATGCTGCCACATATGGATATTTCTTAGCACAGTGAAAATCTTCGGGAGTTTATGTTCATGCGTGTGACCCCGATGTGTTTGAGAGGAGTTGAAAGAGAGAAGGCAGCACGTGGTGGGATGTCGCAGAGTAGATCAGAGTCTTCATCACAACCCTCTAAGTCGAAAGTAGCATCGTCCAGCATCTCCTTATGCCTCTCGCAGGTCTGCTCTATTTTAAACTGTGAAATCTGGGACCGTAATAACATAAGCTGTCTAGCCAGGAGGTGGTCAGAAGCCTGCATTTCCTGCTGTATGAAACAAGAAAGTAAGCTTAGAATATGATCAATATACCTAGTAGACAAATGAACAGTAAATATAAAAATTATAAAAATGTAAAAGAATTCTATAAATCTTATGGCCAAACATAACATGTTAGTAATAGAAAATGAAAATGGAATTTATTAAAAAGAACTGATTCTTTCAAAGACGCTAACTACAAGTGGTACCACCCTATAGCACCATGGCAATCATTGGTATTCCAATAGGGAACATGGCAGCAAATCAATCCCTGTGCAGAGTCTATCATGAGATGTGAAGCCTTCCATGGTGACCATTTTAATCAAGGGAAAGTCCATGAAATGCATGGATCAGTCAGGTCATCCAGAGCAGAAGAGGCTTCCACTTTATTTACTCAGAATACTTAATAAAGTGTTTAAAATATTCTTTTAAACCATACAACCTCTTTAAAATTATAAACATATAGTAAGTGCTATCCATTCAATTAAATTGTCATTTGTCTTATCTATGTCTCATTGAAATTTGTGTTTGGTTGTTTGTTTGTTTTTGTCAGCCTAAAGACCGCTGCATGCTGCAATTCTGATCTTGTAAAGAGAGCCTGACAGTTAATTATGCTACCCAAACCATAGGTAGCATGAATCAGAGTCTTGCTGCATCACTAGCGCTAACTACGTCTATCTATAAAACTTTATGTCAGGAACTATAGGGAGAGACATGACTAGTCCAGTGCCGCTACTGGTCAGTTTTCCCCCACTACCCTCTAGTTTATTGATAAGTTTCTATTAATGTACACACAAATAAAACCTAAAATAAACATTATATGAAAAAATACCCTGTTGTAAATTAATAAGTAAAAAGCAAGTACATATCAATAACATAGGGTACTTATTAAACACTTTTAAACACTGATTTTTAAAAAAGGGTAAAGCCATCCCACCTTGACAAGGTGTACCCATTTCAGGACAGTACCTAACACTCCCTATTGTTAAAAACCTTACCCAATGTCGGAACTTATTCACAAAAAGCAGTCAACCAACAGTGTAAAAATACTCTGTTGTAAAAAAAAAACGCAGTAAAAAGCAAGTGCTGCTGAAAAAGTATTAAAATACAGGGTATTTAGTTGATACGTTTTTTGCAAAAAATGTATACTAAGCTGCTCTACCGCTTCAAGGTAACCCGCATCAGAGCAGTCCCTATCTGATGTATTTAAAACCTGACCATGTGTATTGGTACCTAAATGAGCAGGATCCAGACAGGTCCAATGTCTGACTTGGACTGAATGCAGATGACAGCTTTTTATGTGCAGGGCTCAAGGGGAGGGGTGGGAGACTCCCCAATCTTGCAGAAACAAGAAACAATTTAGACAAAAACAGATGAGCCATGCACACAGTAAACACGTCTGTAGGACAGTGTTCACACCACCAAAAGACTGAATCTCAAAAAGCAGTCAAACAAACCTGTAAAAATACTCTGTTGTAAAAAAAACACATTAAAAAGCAAGTGCTGCTGAAAAAGTAGTAAAATACAGGGTATTTAGTTGATAGGTTTTTTGCAAAAAATGTATGCTAAGCTGCTCTACCGCTTCAAGGTAATCCGCATCAGAACAGTCCCTATCTGATGTACCGTATTTTTCACTTTATAAGACGCACCGGATTATAAGACGCACCCAGATTTTGGAGGTGGAAAATAGGGAAAAAAATATTTGAAGCAAAAAATGACTTTGATATGACAGTCAGGCCCTGCGACCAGTCAGCGCTGGCATCTGTCTCCTTCGGATGCAGGAGCAGCATGTGAGCAACACCAATGACTTCTTGCTCCAGTGTCTGATGGCGGGGAGACAGACGCCAGCACTGACTGGTCGGAGGGCTGAGTCTCATATCAATGTCACATGGGAGATGACTATGCAACTTCTGACAATGTTGGAACCGCTGCAGCATCGGGGGTAAGTATGGTCTTTTTTAGGCTGGCTTCACACTAGCGTTCCCCTCCGCTGCTTCCTGTGGAGGGGGACCGCAAGCTGAGTGCAGGCACCGCAAGTCCCTATGTTTAACATGGGGACGCGGGTGCCTGCGCTCAGGGGCAGATTGGCATGGCACCCATTCACCGCCATGTATGATTTGTACGCATGCGTATACTTGCGCTCAAATCACACACTCTCGTCCACACCCTGAATGCGACATGTGTTCCTAGTGCGGACGAGACTGTATGATTTGTGCGCATGCATCCGCCTGCGTACAAATCATACATTGCAGTGAATGGGTGTGCACGCCAATCTGCACCCGAGCGCAGGCACCCACGTCCCCATGTTAAACATAGGGACTTGCAGTGCCTGCGCTCAGCTTGCGGTCCCCCTCCGCAGGACGCCGCAGAGGGGGACACAAGTGTGAAGGCAGCCTTAATTATACAAGGGCCAAAAAGGTGAATGAGATGAGATTTGTTCATGTAGTGGCAACCCCTTTAAGAACTATAACTCCCAGCATGTACTGTAGATCCTATAGCATGCTTGAAGTTCTAGTTAAGCACAGTATTGGCAGTGTTAACTTTATTAGTGGTTATGTTACATATACATGTGCACTCACTTTAATGTATCCTGCTTTGCCATCACCCTGCTGAAATCAAGGAAGTGGCGATAGTCTGCAGATCAAGTTCTGATGTGATGTACTGTATGAGGGAGGGCCAGGGAGGGGGTCTATACACTGTGCTGAAATATAATGCTCCAGCCCTGTCTCCCAATTACAAGTCACCACAGCAGAGCTTGACCTGTAGATGCAGGATGTAGATACAGGAGCTGTACACTGGTGTTATGCAGGCTCCAGCCCTGCTCTCCATACACTGAAGCTCCTCAACTGCAGACCGAGCTTCCTGGATTTCTGCACTGTGCAGGGCTCAGCAGGAGACATTACAGAGAGCACCACACTGTGATAAGGTACCGATCTCCCTGCTCTGCCCCTGACTACATGGCAGTGAATCAGCACAAAGCTCAGTGCTGATTCACTTACAGCAGCTGCACCCCCGACACCTCCATTCTCACTATCTCCAGCACACAGTCTCCCCAGCCACTGCAGGAAGCTGGAGAGAGACCATGTGTGCAGGCTAAGCAGCTTCTCCTGCTCCCTGTGCTCTCACCTCTCCGCGCTGTCTTCAGTGCAGAGAGGTGGGTGGAGACTGGGAGCAGTGAAGTGAATATCTAAGTAGTTAATGAGCCGGGGACACGTGGTGCTCCTGCCGCCTGATTCTTCAGCAGGGACCATTCCCTGTCACTTCTGTCCCCACTTCACTGCTGTCCCCCCTCCCCAGCAACTGAGGATGATAGAATGTTATATTCCTTTTATAAGACGCACCCCCACTTTCCTCCAAAACTTGGAGGAAAAAAAGTGCGGTATTTAAAACCTGACCATGTGTATTGGTACCTAAATGAGCTGGATCCAGACAGGTCCAATGTCTGACTTGGACTGAATGCAGATGACAGTTTTCATGTGCAGGGCTTTCTGGCACTGCTCAGTACGCCGCACCTGAGTCATTGGCGGCTACATTGTGCCTAGCCATACAGGTTGACAGACTCCTGAGGGAGAGACCGAAACCTACTATGTCTCCTGTACCTATCCCTGCTAAGGAGACTATACCCGATGAATCCATGCAGTTCGGGGCAGTAGGTTCTTGTGTTAAACCTCCTGTGGCTACTGTTCAACAAGTTGGCAGAGCATGTTTTTTCTGTGGAAAATCTGACCATTTTATTAAGGTTTGTCCACTTCGCTCCAAGACTACGCAGTCTCAGAAGCAGCCTACCTCGGGTCATTTAGAAGAAGACGACCAGAGAGTTTATCTTTCCTTCCTTGCTAAGTCTCCATTCACACTGTCTGCCAAGGTGGTGGTGGATGGTAAAACCAAGACTGTATCAGTTCTGGTCGATAGCGGAGCGGGGGTCAAGTTGATGGATTCTTGTTTTGCTCAGGCTCATGGTCTCACCAGCAGTGCTTTAGTGAGACCCATTCCCATTGCCTCGATCGACTCAATTCCACTCAGCCAGAAGGTCCTCTCCCAAGTGGTGCGTAATGTAAACCTGACCATAGGAACTCTCCACCTGGAGATTCTGTCCTGTCACCTCTTGGAGAACCTGCCCACTCCCATTGCATTTGGATCTTCCGTGGCTGGAGAAACCCAACCCAGTGATTGACTGGCGGGCAAGAAAGGTTGTAACTTGGGGGGCTTTCTGTGTGTGTAATTGCCTCTCTACAACTATTTCTGCCATACTGGTTGCGCCGATTCCTACCCCCACGTCTAGAAGTGAATGGGAGTGAGCCCGGAAGAGGGGGTAGAGTCCAGACTACGCCTCAGATTATTGGTGGGTCTAGGTGTCGTTCCAGGAGGAGGGGCCGGGGAGGGACGGTGGTTCCTGCTGTGCACTCCAGGGGAGTGAGCCCTGGGCCCTGGGTGCACACTGCTGCAGTTTACCATCCTGGATGTGTGCCCTCTAACTGTGACCGCAGATTTAGAAATGAACATGCAGGTCCAGACCTGAGACTTGATCAGTATGTGTGGGTGTTGCCCAAACACATCAGGTGGAGGTGTGCTGCTGGGGATCCTGGTTCTGGGTTTATAGGACCGTTTGTAATCCTGTGCTGTACCGCCTTGACCTACCCCCAGGTTTGGCAACCCATAATGTCTTTCATATCTTGTCACTCAGGGGATGTGGACTTCTTTCGGATGTGCCATAGTCGAGTCCAGAGGCCTCTCTTAAAAGAGGGGGTACTGTCATGCGCTTGGATGGCGCTGACATTGCTGGATGCTGCTGTGTATGTTTGTCTTTAAGAACTGCCATTCCCTCATCAGCATTCTAACTACACAATGACAGCAACGTGGGATTAGGAGCTGTTTTGTCACAGAAACAGAATGGCAAGGAGAAGGTGATTGCATATGCCAGCAGGAAGCTCCGTCCTACAGAAAGGAACCCAGAGAACTACAACTCGTTCAAACTGGAATTTCTGGCCTTGGTCTGGGCTGTCACAGAACGATTCAAGCACTACCTGGCGTCTGAAAAATTCACCGCCTTCACGGATAATAATCCTCTTACACACCTGGAAACCGCGAAGTTAGGTGCAATGGAGCAACGCTGGATGGCCCGGTTATCAAACTACAACTTCACCATCAAGTACCGGGCAGGCCATAAGAACGCCAATACTGATGCCTTATCAAGGATGCCTCACCTACCAGATGTGGGAAAAGATGTGGATGAGTTGGAAGAAGTAGAGCTGCCTGCATTCCACCATCACAGTGCATCCCAGTGTCAAGAGGCTGGTCGAAAACGTGGGGAAATAATAATCAATCCGTTGCTTCACCATGGATGGAAGGAGACTCAAGACAGTGACCCAACTGTCAGCCTAGTAAAAGAGCTGATAACCCAAGAGTACTCCCGTCTTAGTCCAGATGCTCCACCTGAAGCATGACACCTGTGGAACGAAAGAAGTAAATTTTTCATCTACCAGGGCAAGTTGTGTCGGCGTTACGTAAATACCAGAACACATGAGATGGTCTGGCAAATAGTGGTACCAAAGAAAGGTGTCAAGATGGTGTTGGATGCCTACCATAACCATAAGCTCAAGATGTTGTTACGTGATCGATTCTATTGGGTTAGCATGAGAAGTGCCATAGAGAGGTGGTGTAAAGATTGTGGACCATGCAACTTAAGAAGGAAAGATCGTGAAAGCCAAAGAGCACCACTACAGCCAATTGTAACCACACAACCACTCGAAATAGTAGCCTTGGACCATGTGAAGCTAACATCCAGCAGATCAGGCTACACCTACGCCTTAACCATGGTTGACCACTATTCAAGATTCCTAGTGGTAGCTCCAGTAAAAGACTTAACTGCTGAAACAGTAGCAAAAACCTTTCAAGCCTACTTTTGTAGACCACACGGGTACCCAGAGCAGGTATTGACTGATCAAGGTTCTGCATTTGAAGCTGAGATATTTCAAGAGTTTTCTCATTTATATGGTTGTAAGAAGATTTGAACCTCACTTTACCATCAACAAACAAATGGTATGTGCGAGAAAATTAACAACATTGTCATAGATATGCTGAAGAGTTTGCCTTTGGAAAAGAGAAATCAATGGCCAGAGAAGGTACCAGACTTAGTGGACATGTATAACAATATACCCATAAGTTCCACCAATTATACACCAGCATACCTCATGAGAGCAAGATTACCGGTTGATCTCGAAATGGGAATCATAGTACCAGAAGCAGATTCACCTGAAACTGATTGGTACTCTAATCGCCAAGAGCAATACAAAATGGTACAAGCATGAATGGAGAACAACCTAGATAAAATCAGAGAAAGACTAAAGAGAAATTACAACAGAAACGCCCAAGCTGGACCTCTGGCACCTGGAGAGATGGTACTTAAAAGAAAGAGAAGAAACCATAAACTCGATGATCAGTGGGAACAAGAACCCTACAATGTGTTTACTTCCAATTTTGAGAATAGTAAACCCTGTGTCATCAGTAGAGATGGAGGAAAAACTACTGCAACAGTGTCAAGAGATCACCTCAAAATATGTCTTGAACAATTGAAGCCTCAAGATGAAGAAACACCCTATATACTACAAGAAGAGGAGAAGAAAGAAAAAGTGATACATACAGTACTAGGAGACTTTCCTGAGGACTGGCCTCAATGTGAAGGAGCTGTGATAGTACCTGTGATACACCTCTTTCAACCACCAGAAGAGCAAAGAAGACTGGAAAAACCTGTTCAAGTTCCAGAAGAAGCACCCTTTGTAGCAGAGCTATAAGATCCTGCAATCGGTGATCTTGCCAGTCCCATAGAAATACTACAACAATGCTATAATCTGCCAGCATCACGTAGGTCTACCCGTAGACTAGTGGATAGTGCACGCACCACACTAGAAGTAGACACTAGTACAACACCTGTGTTATGCAGATCGACCAATAGTAATTTTGGACAACCACCGCTCAGATATAGAGAGTAAGGTGAAGTAAAATGTAAATATGAAACAGTATGTACATTGAGTGTGAATATTAGTGAACAGAAGGGTTGAGGAACTGAGCCCAGCCCCATGAATATTGAGCTAGGAAAAGAAAGTTCCTGAGGTTGGGAGGTAGAAACCAAGGCTCCTAAGCCGAGACTCCCATAGGGAAAATGTTTAATGTGTATTTATAAGTTTATTGAACTTTGGATCCACGTAGCTTTTCATTGTAGTCCGACCTTATTTCTCTCTTAGGTTGTGTGAGATTATGCAAAAAACAGGTTAGATGATGGTAGGCCTGTAGTTTATTGAACTTTGAAAGACTTGAACCTGTAACCGTTAAACGTTGAGTCTACAGAGACTATACTGTACGAACTCTAACGTTTTCCTTGGATTTTCCGCAGTTTATTTAAATGGACCAAAGCCATAGGACTGGTTATGGCAACAAATTCTTTACAGCCTGCGGTGGACTAGCACCGTATGGACTGCACCTTGCCTGTTTTTAGCATTTTTCAGTGTTTTTTTGTAATTTTTCATTTTTAAGGCTCTGTTATCATACATGTTATTGTTGTTGTTGAATGTAGAAATAGATTTCTTAGTCCAGGAGTACTGAAGTTAACTAGGGTGGAATGTGGCACCCTGCATTACAGGTAGCCACAGGAACACCTAGTGCATGGAGGGATTTCCACATCAGGTGCCCAAACACACACAACACCATCCACCCCAGGCCTGTAGGGAGAGCTCCACTTGCTGCCTTAAGCAAGATCCCCTATAAATACTGGTGCTGTGGGCGGAGTTAGTCAGTCCGTGCAGTGCGGAGAAGTGCTGTGAAGACAACCTGGTAGCGGAGCCGTGCTAGGCCGAACCAGAGGACAGCCTAACCAGTGCAGGAACCCAAGAGTGAGGGTCGGAGGCAAAGGTGAAAGACAAATTGGGGGCAGAGGAGCCATACCTGTTCACCCCGGAAGCAACCTGGACACACGAGTCCGAGTCTGCTGAGGAGCACTTAGCCAGCAGAAAACACCGGTTTACTGAGGAGACTCCAGTCTCCTGGACCACCTTTATTAGCAACCAACACAAGAGCCAGGCACTGGAAAAGAGAGATAAGTCCAGCAGCAGTCCACAGAAGGTTATCACCTCAGTTTTTATCCCGTCTCTAACCCATGTTTTCAACCTATTGATGTCTTCCCCTCATGCTTGAAACATGACTGAATCACTTCCATTCTCAAAATGCCCTCTGTCAAGATTCTGGCTCTTCTAGATTACTTTTTGTGTCTCCTCACCCTTATCCAAGATGGCATCTGCTACCTCGTCCTATCCATGTGTTCCTGCTTTCCTGCTTATAAAAGCTCTGGTTTATCTCTCAGGCTTTTCTTGAGTATTTTGCTTTGGGTCTGGCTCCTCTGTGCATCACCTGAATTTGTTGTATCTCCAGTAATTCCAGGTCAGTTCTTCCATATGCTCTGCAGTCATCTAAACTGCTGGCTTCACCTGTTCTTGGCTTGCCTTCCAGCAACAGGTTGTGTTCACTAGAGAATTACTCCTGCTACCAGCTACCTTCAGCTCTCTCTGCCTCACGTAAGCTCTGCAACACTAAAGGCTCCGCTCCTGCAATTAGTTAATTTTGTCTATTATTTGCAAATGACGTGCTCTTGACTGACTCAGTACTTTAGTATTAGCTGCACTGCACTGTGCCTAAGTTCGGGGCTGTGTTTGCTCAGAGACTATTATGCTACTGGCGTCGCAGTGTGTACAAGTACTTACTGACTGTTTTCCGTTACCAGCTTAAAGTGTGAACTTTTATCTGAACTATTTCCACTGCTGGCCTTGATGGATTTTTTAACTAATCCCTGAAAGACTTTATTAGCCCTCTTATTTTGCTCCCTGTTTTCTGCACATGCACCAGAACTTGTTTATGCACGTTTGTTAAATGTAAGCCTTAAACTTAAACCTTGCCTCTGTCCTGTCTTCCTTAGCCATCAGTTTCCTGAAAATATCCACGTAGTGTTGTTATACCCTCCCTCTGCGTCTAGCTATCATCCTATATCACTTCTCCCATATGCCTCAAAACTATTAGAACAGCATGTCCATCTTGAACTGTCTTCCCACTCCTCCTCTTGCTCCCTCTTTGACAGGATATAAGTTGGCTTCCAAACACATCATTCAACTGAAACTGCTCTAACTAAAGTCACCAATGATCAAATAAACACAAAAGCCAAGCAACACTTCTCTGTCCTCTTCCTCCTGGACCTGTCCTCTACCTGCCTTTGACACTATGGACCATTCCTTTTGCTTCAGATTCTCTTACATCTTGGTGTTACAGACTTGGCCCTATCTTAGATCTCTTCTTACCTAATGGACCAAACTTTCAGCGTCTCCCTCTCTCACACTTCACTGCCTCCTATCTGTAGGTGTCCACCAAGGTTTAGTTCTAGGACTACTGCTGTTCTCCATCTACAACTTTGGTCTGGGGCAGCTCATAGAGTCCTATAGCTTTCAGTGTCATCTCTATGCTGATGACATAAAGATCTAACTCTCTGCACCTGATATCACCTCCTTACTAACCAAAATCTCACAATGTCTTCTATTTCATCTTTCTTTTCTTCTAAGTTTCTAAAACTGAACAAAGATACCTCATAATTCATCATCTTTCCTTCATCTCACTCTACCCTTGCACCAGACCCAACCATCAAAGTCAATGGCTTCTCACTCTCTCCAATTCTGCAAGCTCGCTGCCTCAAGGTAATTCTCGATTCTGCTCTCTCTTTCAAATCACATATCCAATCCCTTTCCATCTGCCGCCAACTTCAACTCCAAAATATTTCCCGGATCTGTATATTCCTTAACCAAAAATCTGCAAAAACACTATTGCATGCCCTCATCATCTCCCGCCTCGACTACTGCAACTTTCTACTCTCTGGTCTCTTTTCTAGCACTCTCGCATGCCTCAAATCTATCCTAAACTCTGTGTCCTGACTAATCCACCTGTCTTCCTACTATTCCCCATCCTTTCCTTTCTCCCAAGCCCTTCACTGGCTCCACATTGCCCAGAGACTTCTTTCTTCCAAATTAATCTACCCTTCCCACAACCACATACAAGATTTTTTTCTGTGAATCCCCCATATGCTGGAACTCTCTACCCTAACATATCAAACTCTCACCAATTGTGGAAACCTTCAAAAGGAACCTGAAGACCCACTTCTTCCAACAAGCCTATCCCCTGCAGTAACCCTCAGTCCGCTACACCACCACAGGACCAGCTCCACCCTCCCCTAGTGTATCCTTACTCATACCTTTTAGACTGTGAGCTCTTGCATGCAGGATCCTGGCTCAACCTGTACCTGTCTATGCCTTGTATTTTTCATGATTATTGTACTTGTTGTTATTATGTATACCCATGTATACACATGAAAAGTGCCATGGAATAAATGGTGCTAGAATAATAAATAATAATACATACAACCACAAAAAGAATATGCCCTCCAAATAAAAATAAAACACTGTAGTAACACTGCTCCTAAACAGGTTTTATGTATTGGTAAATCATGTTATTCACTTCTGCTTGTATATTGTTAGGGTGAGGCCAAGTTTTATTGGTATATGTTGTAAAAGGTGTTTTCCATGTCTCTAAGTGTGTGCATGATGTATTTTAACTGTTTTGCTTCTGAATTGTTTTCCATACGAGAAAACCTCTTGCTGAGCACTTAACCTGCTATGTATCCACAAGACCACAACAAGACTTTCTTTTACATTTGAGAAAAGGTTGAGTTTGCTGACCTTGCCCCCCCCCTTTATTTACACATATCCCCGCTCGATCTAGACAATTAGGCACATGCCATATTAGTGCCCATACTCTCACATAGACATCTACCTTTACCTTTTATATGAGCCTTGACTATTTATAAGGTTTAGGGACTTCATTAAAGGTCTCTGTAAATTTTATATTTTTTAATAATTATGCATGATAGCAAGCTAATCACCACCAAGAAAATAAATACCGTAACTTACCAGTTCTTTTCTAAGCCACTGCAAAGCTTCATCTATGGAGCTGAACCCACAAATGCTAGTTTTCGGGGTGGTTTTCTCTTGACTGGAAGAGAGTTTCTCTTGGACCACATTTCGATTCTTTGCCCATGGTCGTGCTTGTACTCTCTGTGTCCATTCTTGGTATGATGGTCGACGAGTCTGCAGCTTCAATCTGGCTGCCAGGGCTTTGACAGACTCCAAATCTGGAGCAGTATCACTCTCCTCATCTTCACACAGCTCATTGAATATAACTGGGTTGAATGACATGACTGTGCAAAGTGATAAAGTCACCAGTAATATCAGGAAATTATAAACCAAACAGATCAGATTATGGGCTTCAGCAGAAAGGTGTGCTGGATCCAAAAGGTAGTGAAATCCTTTACGTAAAAGTGTGCAAAATCAGTCAATCCATGTAAACAAGGTCCATGTGGCTCTGTGAAGTGCTCCAGGCAAAGACTTTCTAATGCCTATTACTTACACTGTGTATTTTATAAGGATTTATGATTTACTATTATGCTTTTGGGATCCTCCCATTTTTACAGGAAACTGCACCCAGTACCTAAGTTTATCCAATGTTCAGGAGAACAATAAAAGTGACTCCTGAAGATTAGCTGCAGAGGAAAAGTCATTAACACATTCATCATGCATGATCTATTTACAGATGACCCTCTGTTCTAGAACATACTAGGAAAGAGTGAATTAAGCAGGAAAAGGAAGGGTGGATGTAATACAGAACATTACATCCATATCATCATAACTGACCCACTGTGGAACCAACTGCAGAGGCCAAAGAAAGGACTCGCCATACTTGCATGCATCACATTAAGTCGTCTAAATATTACTCAACATCCATTACATAGCCAACAAAACATTTATATATAAGCCTGTGCTTTAGATATTATTAACTGTGTAAAGTAATTACCTCTGTATCATCATTCATTTATAAACCATTCTAATAAAATGAGAAGAATGACTTTAAAGGAAGCACCAGCCCTGCAACTAAGCAAAGTAGACAGGTTAAAGCTCTGTATTCTGATCAAGGCTTATAGTTTACCTCTACCAGGCACATGAAACCGCTATTACAACATCCTGCCACAAGAACATCAAACAGCTTACAAGAGATGGTGTTCATAGTTACTGTTAAGAAAAGACAACATTTAAAAACTATTCCCCAAGAAACAGTCTGATTCTGCTCAACAGAAGCAAAGTCGAAATGTCTTGTAATCTGTAAAGGAACACTCCGGACAGAATTTTTACACAGTGATACACCAATAGGGTACAGCAGCATGCAAAAGTACGAGGAAACCTGCTCAAAATTACTGTTATTGTGAACAGTCAAGCAAGTTGAAGATGAAATGATCTCTAAAAGGCATAAAGTTAAAGATGACACAAATTACAAAAAGGAAAATGGGCCGATGCAAAAGTTTAGGCACCCTGCAAGGTTAATACCTAGTTGCTCCCTCCTTTGCAAACAGTGGCGTAACTAGAGTCCGATGGGCCCTGGTGCGAAATTGTGACCTAACTTCCCCCCCGTACACATTGGTCAGATGTATAGGCCCTGTTTAACATTCTAAATCCTATAAAGACCCACACATTGACCCCTCTCCCCTTCATTATGTATTAGAGTTCCTCATCCTGAAATACGGCCCTTATTGTGGCATATATGTCCCCTGTCCTGGTATATATAGTCTTCCTCCTTCCACCACCATAGTCCTCCAATTATTATAATGCATATTCCTCCATATATTACAATATACCCCCATAGTCCTCTATGTATTATAATGCATCCCATTGTCCCCCATTCATAAGGTAGCCCCATAGTCATCCAATTATTATAAAGCACCCCCATTATCCACCCTTCACATAGTATAATGGACCCTCAAAGCCATCCATACAGCATAATGCAGCCTCATAGTCCTCCATATAGTATAATACACCCTCACAGCCCTCCATATGGTATAATGCAGCCTCATAATCCTCTATACAGTATAATGCCGCTTCAGCCCTCCATATAGCATAATGCAGTCTCAAAACCCTCAATATAGTATAAGGCAGCCTCATATCTCTCCATATAGTGCAGCCTCCTCTCTCCATATTGTGCAGCCACATCTCTCCATATAGTGCAGCCTCATAACTCTCCATATAGTAAAATGCACCCCTCCTTTCCCCCCCCTCCCCCCATAGTCCTCTGGCCACCTTGTACTCAAAAAAATAAATCTGTACTTACCTCTCCCGATGCCCCCGCTGCTCTGGTCTACTTTGCTGAATACTCAGCAGGCTGCGGTGCCGGTGTGTGTTCCACTGTGAACACATAAAGCAGGAAGTGTCACCTACTATTGTGGAGGAGGTGGCACCAGCCTGATGTATGCGCTCCATAGTGGAAAGCTCAAAGAAACCTGGCTAGTAATAGAAAGCGAGGGGCGAGGCTGGCAGTAGTTGGAAGCAGGAGGCTCCCCGCTCCCCACCTCTCCCTGACACACGGGCCCCTAAGTGGCGTTTGCTGCCATACGGTCACATGAATGTTCATCCTCGGAGACAAACATCCATAGTAAAGCGGGTGGTGGGATCGGCGGGCATAGGGGATGGCTGGAGCAGGGGGCAGCTGGCGGTGCGGGCCCCTTATAGGCTCAGACCCCGTCGCAGCCACGACACCTGCGACCTCGATCGTTATACCCTTGTTTGCAAGTACAACAAATTATAAATGCTTTTTTTTAACCAGCCAAGTGTCTTACAATTCTTGTTTGAGGTATTTTTATCCATTATTCCCTGGAAAGGTCTTCCAGTTCTGTGAGATTCCCGGGTCTTCTTGAATACACTGCTCTTTTCAGGTCTAGCCACTGATTTTCAATAATGTTCTGATCAGAGGACTGTGAGGACAATTTTTTGAGTTAGTGTATTGTGGATACTGGCATATATTTAGGATCAGTCTTCCTTTGTGGAATACATCCTCTTTTCAACATCAGCTTTTTAACAGATAGTCTTATGTTTGCATCAAGAATTTGTTGAAATTTCATTGAATCGGTTCTTTCCACTACTCGTGAAATGTTTGCTGTGCCATTAGCTACAACACAACCCCAAAGCATGATTTATCCAAGAAAGATGACACATTTCCTTTGCATTTTAGGCAATAAAACAATATTTTCATCTTTAAAATGTTAAAAATTTCATTTTTAAATTGGCTTAACATACAAATGCATCTCAATAAATTAGAATATCAAGTCAGCAGTCTTCCCCATGATTATGTAGCCTACGGAGCAAGACAAAGTGACCATTTTAAAAGCTTAGTAAGCCTTTGCAGGTGTTTTGTGTTAATTATTGTAACTTTTGGGTTTTCATTGGCAGCCATCATCATCATCAACATTAACATAAATACACACTTGAAATAGAACACTCAGTTTGTAATGACTATATAATATATGCATTTCACTTTATGTATTGAATTACTAAAATAAATTATCTTTTTGACAATACTGTTGAAACTATACAATGGACACAATGCTATATTATTGTACAGCCATTTATAGTTTACAATCATGAGACTATGGGCTTCTCTGTTTCTAGGTTGCTACTATATCTGTCAGCATGATTTTGCTACATCCAAAACACTGCATTGCACAGTACAAGCACAGTGGATGTAATTTATAGAAATTTTGTGTCCACTGTGCTAGTGTTCTCTGCAGCGTTAACTGACATGTGGTGCAGCTTCCCGAGCCACAGCATGTCAATTTATTCCTGAGGAGACGGTTGCGATCTCAGTGGGAAAATGCAGTCAAAAGCCATCGTATTCAGAACACTGATCATGGGCATGGGCGGCTGCATTCAACTGCCTGCTGATCCCTACAGCAGGACACCGGAGCTCGAGCCCACAGGGGTGGATTCCACACACCGCAACTACAATTGCCATGATTCAGGCAATTTCATCGCCTGAATCATTGAGTACCAGTCTATGTTCGGGCACTAAGAGCTCCGAACATAGGCTGCAGCTAATAGACTGCAGAGTCACTCCTCTCTAGCCCTAATTGGAGAGATCATGCTGTGATGCGCATTCCTCCAATAAGTATGCAGAAAGAGCAGTGTGATCTGCAGTGACCGCTCCCCCAGCCTCATGCCATCCATGGAAAGTGGAATGAGCAGGTCCTTGCATTGCCCCTGCTGTTTTACCCCCTAATTGCTGCGATTGATATAGATTGCGGCACTTAGGGGATTGGGAGAGAGATCGCGCACTCTCTCCCCACCGATCGAGCCCCAGCAATATCATCCTGAGGGCCTGATCGTTGCTATGGTGACCCGAGGGTCACCTGACTCTGGACCACATGACACCAGGTCCTGCAACCCCTATGCATTGTCTGCAGCATGATCCATGATGCTGCAACACTTCAGAGACACTGCAACTCTGAAAACTGCACTGTGCTGTAATGATCATTCATTACATTACAGTGCAGCTAAGATCAGCTGAAAGTTGAGATCACCTGAATTCACTGATGCGGGGAGAGGTGATGACACTCATGGTGTTACCGAGGGCTCTCCGAGTCAGTGAACTTAGGTGACCCCTCTTTCAGATGATCTTAGCTGCACTGTAATTTAATGAATGATCATTACAGAACAGTGCAGTTAAGAGGATGCTTGCTCCATCCCTGCAGCCTCTTGATGTAGCAGAGGCGGTTGAGCTTCATGGGAGCGTCGCTGTGGATTGTCATTGGAGGGTAAGTTGGAGTTAATAAATGGGAAAAGGAGAATTGTCAGTGTATTTTATTTCAAATAAAAGATTTTTCTCTGTGTCTTTTTTTAACTATTTACTCATAGGGTTGATAATGAACAGGTATTAGAAGACACCTGACATTATCAATCTGGGCTTAATGACAAGCTGTCAATGCTCAGCTGTCACTAACCCCTTCTATCACCTCAATGTCACCACACCAGGGTATAAGGAAAAGACGGGTAAAGCACCAGTAATTGGCGCTTCTAATGAATGCACCAATTTCTGGGGCGGCTGCGGGCTGCTATTCTTTAGCCTGAGGGGGCCCAATAACAATAGGCCTAACGAAACTGAGAATACCTGGGTTGCCTGGGTTTTATCTTGGTAAGTAAACATAGGGTGAAGCTCACACATGTTTTTATTATTAATTTTTTAAAAGATAAAAAAAATAATGAGCTTTCCTGTATTTTGATAGCCAGCCAAGGTAAAGCCAGGCAGCTTGGGGTGGCAGCCAGTAGCTGTCCACTTTATCTGCGTTGAGAATCAAAAATACAGCGAAGCCCTACATAATTTTTTCTTATAATCTATTTTTACACTACGATGGCAGGTTTGTTTAGCCTTTATTTTGTAAAAACACATTTTTAGCGTGATAGCCAAACCTAAAAAGAAACTATATAAATCCGGTATCACTATGATCGTACTGACCTGACAAATAGAGCCGCATAATCAGTTACACCACAAGGAGAGCGGCGTAAAAATAGTAGTAAAGCTCCAAAGATAGCAGAGCAACGCAGCTCACGTTTACATGTAAAACTCTGAAAAACATGATTCAGACATAGGTACCAATGGAGAATTCACTGTAATGAAGCAGAGGAAGTAACTTTGAACTCCCATCTGATCTGTGATCTGACTATGTCCATCTTTTTGCGCATCTTTTACGCGTGCACAAAAGTGCGGTCAACCACGGTTTTGTGTATCTTTGAAAAGAAGGACACCGCTGAACAGAAGCCAAACCAAGTCCCGAGTAACTCCTCTGCCTCATTAGTGAATGAATTGGTATGGTAGTTTCACCAAAATCATGCATTTAGAAGATATAGCTGGAAACCAAAATGTAAGGCCTCAGCATACAGCACAGGATAAATGTGAACTGATCCAAAATGTTCTGTGCCCAAATTGCCACCAATAGCATTCAACATAATAAAAAAAAACACAATTCCCCACTCAAGCAGTACAAAGGCTCTGGAAAAGGGCTATGGCTCTTCCAACCCTTTCCAAAAAAAGAAATCCAGTTAAACCTGCGCTCCCAAATCCAAATGCACTCCTCCCTTCTGAACCCCACAATGTCTAAAACACATGGGTTGTGTTGCTACAGAAGCATGAGCTGGGCACAATATACAAGCACTACAATGCACTGGGCACTGCAAGGGCTTCTCTTCAATTTTTAATAATGCAAGATTCACTTTGTGGGTGTTTTCAATAGATAAAATCATCACAGCAGCCATAGATGAACTCCTTCAGTGATCATGTGAGGGGGTTTCTGCTGTTCTGGAACTTAGGGGCTCTGAAAAGGGAGTCAGCAAACAATTATATGAAAATCTGAGATAAAAAAGTCAAATGGCGCTCTTTCCCTCCCGTGTCCTACCGTGCACCCAAAAAGTAGTTTCCCACCACATATCGGGTATCATCGTACTCAGGAACATTGTGGGTCCAATTTCTCCTACTATCCTTGGGAAAATGAAAATATTTGGGGCTAAAACAACATTTTTGTGGGAAAAATAAAATGTTATAATTTTCACATTTCTACGTTGTAAAATTCTGTGATGCACTTGTGGGTTCAAGGAGCTCACTATACATCTAGATAAATTCCTTGGGGGTCTAGTTTCCAGAATGGGGTCACTTGTGGAGGAATTCTATTGTTTAGGTACATCCAGGGCTAACCAATTGTGATATGACACCCGCAATCAATTCAATCAAAATCTGCATTCCAAAATGTCGCTCCTTAGCTTTTGAGCCCTGCCATGCGTCCAAACAGTGGTTTTCCATCACATATGGGGTATCAGCGTACTCAGGACAAATTGTCCAACAAATTTAGTGGTCCATTTTATCCTGTTGCCCTTGTAAAATGAAAAAAAGTGAGGCTAAAAAACATTTTTGCAGGGAAAAAAAAGAACTTTTTCATTTTCGCAGCTCAATGTGTGAAGCACCTGGGGGTTCAAAGTGTTCACCATGTATCTGGATAAATTTCTTTGGGGGGTCTAGTTTCCAAAATGGGGTTACTTGTGGGGGAGTTCCACTCTTTAGGCACATCAGGGGCTCTCCAAACGCAAGTTGGTGTCAGCTAACAATTCCAGCTAATATTCCTTTCAAAAAGTCAAATGTTGCTCCTTCCATTCTGAGCCATAACGTGAGCCCAAATAGTGATTTTTAATCACAAATGGGATATGGGCGTACTCGGGAAAAATTGTGCAACAAATTTTAGGGTCCATTTTCTGCTGTTATCCTTGTCAAAATGCAATATTTAAGGCTAAAGTAACATTTTTGTTGGAAAAGTAAAATGCTATTTTTTTCCTTCCATATTGCTTGTGCTGATGTAAAGTAGACATGTGGGAAATGTTATTTATTGACTATTTTGTAACATAACTGTCTGGTTTAACAGTATAAAAATTCAAAGTTCAAAAATTACAAACTTTTCCAAATTTTTTCCAAATTTCCTTTTTTTTCACAAATAAACTTAAAAAAATTCTTAACCTAAATTTACCACTATCATGACATCCAATATGTCATGAAAAAACAATCTCAGAATCGCTAGGATCCATTGAAGCGTTCCAGAGTTATTACCTCATAAAGGGACACTGGTCAGAATTGCAACAAATTAGGGTCAAAACAGGCTGGGGATAAAGGGGATAAAGAATTAAATATCATAATGTGATAGGAACTTTTTGTCTAGGTTTTTTTATGTTTATTATGAGTAATATTTTCATAAAGGAATGTTAATACAAAGCAGAGTTTTAGAGATATTAAAACACTCGTGTGTACTAAAAGACCCACTTGATTTGCTAATAAGGGAATCAAGTATTTATTTTAAGTCCACATGCCGTCATATGATTAAGCTTCTGAAGTAGCTTTACAAAGTCTAGGGTGTCTGTTAGGCTGGGGTCACACACACAGATATCTGGGCAGATATTGTTCACAGATCTCTGGTTGCAGTGAAATCATGGACACATGGTTCCATTTTGTGGCTGTGTACAAATGGAGCAATCTGTCCATGATCTCACTGCAACCAGAGATCTGTGAACAATATCTGCCCAGATATATGTGTGTGTGACCCCAGCCTTAATTGCATGAAAACTCATTTTCCTGTTTTACTTCATTTACACATCAAGATTGATTTTTAGTCATTTAATATTTTGCAATAAAATTTATTACATACAGTATGAATCCAGCCTAAGGCTATGTTCCCACTGTGCTTTTTTTGATCCATTTTTTGGATCTGTTTTTGCAGTGAAAATGCAGTAAACACATCACTAAGGCTGGGGTCACATTTGGCAAGGTAATTGCGGTTGCCGCATCCAGATCCGGATGCCGTAACCGCAGTTGCCTTCAGACACATTTTTCGGAATGCGGTAACCGGATTGCAACGGATGTGCAGTGCGGAGCAATCCGGCTACCGTCTGCTTTGTTCATCCCTGCTGCCGCAGGGATGAACAAAGGGTTAACGGTTAATAGTAGCTGTGGGGAACATGTCTCTACGGGATGCTCACCCTCCCTAGAGATATGCTGTCCAGTTAAGTGGGCATGAGAGGGTTTAATGTCAGTATAGTATTGCCAGCTATTGTCGGCTTTGTGAATTTTATGAATGAAGGCGGTGACTCCTCACAGTAGATGAGATACTGAACGTAATGTACGTACTGTATGAGCCCCTGTCCTTGGTCCTGAAAGTTTTATCATTAGCTCTATGGCGGTGCGCTGCCCATAGACCTAATGAATGAACTTTCAGGACCAAGGACAGGGGCTCATACTGTACGTACATTACGTTCAGTATCTCCTCTACTGTGAGGAGTCACCGCCTTCATTCATAAAATTCACAAAGCCGACAATAGCCGGCAATACTATACAGACTACATTAACCCCTCTCATGCCCACTTAACTGGACAGAATGTCTCTAGGGAGGGTGAGCATCCCCTAGAGACATGTTGCCCACAGCTATTATTAACAGTTAACCCTTTGTTCATCCCTGCGGCAGCAGGGATGAACAAAGCATACGGCTACCACAGGCATTCACATATGCTTTGTGTCAGCCGCATGGGCTCCCATAGGAGCCCATTATAGCAATCCCCGCTGCGGTTTCCTAACCGCTGCGAAAACTGCAGCCTGCATGATCCGCAAGCGGTAACCGGATTGCATGAAGTGCAATCCGGTTACTATAATGGGCTCCTATGGGAAGTGGTTCCAGATCCGGTTTTGAGCTTTTTGACAGCTCAAAACCAGATCAGGATTTAAAAATTTAGCCGCAAGTGTGACCCAAGCCTTATTTGGAATCCCAGCAAAGTCAATTCGTTTTCAAGTTTTGCTGTTCAGCCTGTGCTTTTTGGACCTTATCCGATTTTTGGGGTGAAAAAGTGATCTGTAAAAACTATGAGCATGTCAATGATTGCTGCATTTTTCTCATCCACTTATCTCATTGAAATTATTGTTCATGGTCTAAAAAACCGCACCAGAAAAAAATACTTCCAAAACAGATTATCCGTTTCTGATGTGTGTTTTTTTGAAAAGCAGATCCAGTTTTCTAGCTGAGTAAGAGAAAAAAACGCACCGGAAAAAACAGATCAAAAGCACACAGTGTGAACGTAGCCTAACAGTAGATGGATGAAAGCAGATAGAAAAAGACTTTACATGGTGAGCGCAATCTGTTGAGTGTAGAAGCCCTTATATTCTAGCGATTTGTTATTATCACATATCTATGCTAGGGCTATGTCATCAATCACTGTTAATATACAACCCGTTAACCCCTTCACGACATCCACTGTATGTGTACGGAGCTGCAAAGTTGCATTCCCATAAGCTGCAGTACATGTACTACTATTGTGCCAGCTCACATACAGCGTTGGAGAAATCTTCAGCGGGTGTCATCTATATATCACATCTGACACCCTGCTGTAACACCCTCTGATGTCACTGTTAGTAGCAACAGCAACATCAATCTGTTTGTAGAGGGAGGGCGCTCCCTTTTTCCTTTCATCAGCACAATGCAATTACGATCACGTTGTGCTGATGGTCTGCATAGTGACCCAGGGCAAAAATAATAGCCGTGCGGTCACCAAGACCTTGAGCAGGTTCTGGCACACCTTGTGCCCATGTCTAAGTCAGTGATCTAATGTCCTGCAATGCAAAAGCATTGCAGAGCATTAGATCAATGATCAGACCAGGGAAAGATGATGTCCCATTCCGGGACTAGGTTAAAAAGTTAAAGTAAAAAAAGTAAACGAAATGTAAAAAAAAAAATCACAAAAATTGAAAAGAAATAAACAAATGCCAATAAATACAGATATATATGGGTAGCACGGTGGCTCAAGTGGTTAGCACTACAGCCCTTGCACCACTGGGTCCCATTCCCACCAAAGACATTATCTGCAAGGAGTTTGTATGTTCTCCCTGTGGCTGTATGGGTTTCCTCCGGGCACTCCAGCCACCTCCCACATTGCACAGACATACTGATAGGATGTTTAGATTGTGAGCCTCAATAGGGACAGCATTACTGATGTATGTAAAGTGCTAAGGAATTAATAGCACTATATAAATGAATAAATATTATTATTATACTATATAAATAAATAAATAAACAAGCAAAGGACGCATATTTGGTATCCGGAGTGATCCGAGGTATAAAGCTGTCATAAACCACAAAGAACGGAGTATGTTCGGGCACTGTCAACCCGTGTCTTACTGCATTAAGTCTTCAGAGTGTGCGGCTCCAAGGAGCAGCGGTGCACGTGCAAAGAGTCCAGACAGTCTCAATATGCATTAAGAATAAGAAAACACGGCACTCATCGCAAGCGGAGTAATCTTCAAGGCTTTAATCCATGCATGTTACAGACATAGACGATATGCGAGGGAGAGAGGGGGTGCTGAGACTCGGTTTTCTTATTCTTAATGCATATAAAGCTGTCACACTAGTTAATCACTTCAGGGAACACTATGAACAAGAGATAAATACCGTATATACTCGTGTATAAGCCGAGTTTTTCAGCACAAAAAATGTGCTGAAAAGTCCCCCCCTCGGCTTATACACGAGTCATATACTCGGTATTCAGCCCCCCCATCAGTGGTGTATACAGGGCCCCCCCATGCTGTCAGCCACCTGTAAAGGAATAGATCATTATACTTATCCCTGTCCTGTCGCCGCTCTCTGACACCGCGCGCTCCTCCGTCTTCATCCGGCTTCTTCCTGCTGTGACCGGCGGGCGCAAGCAATGACGTCATTGTCTGTGCGCCGAGGAGGAAGCAGGAAGAAGCCGGATGAAGACGGAGGAGCACGCAATGTCAGAGAGCGGCGGCAGCGACAGGACAGGGATAATTATAATGATCTATTCCTTTACAGGTGGCTGACAGCAAGGGGGGGGGCCGCCCTGTATACACCACTGGGGCCCTGTATACACCACTGGGGCCCTGTATACACCACTGGGGCCCTGTATTCACCACTGGGGCCCTGTATATGTGGCGCCCCGCAACGAGTGCGTCACAAGAGGGTATTGCAGCCATAAATGCAGCCGCAATATTCTCTGACACAGCAGTGATCTGGTTAATTTAGAAATCCAACCCTGCATGCATCACCTAGAACAGAGGGCCAATCCTAGGTCCTGGTGGGCGGAGTGCTACGGTAGTGTGTAGGAGAACAGACACATAGTCTACACAAGAGTCTAGAACAGAGCCTAGAACAAGGTCGAGAACTTGAACTTGGAGAGAGGAGCGGGGGCTCCGCACCCGTGCAGCCCCTGGGCCGTCACCGGTCGGGTGTCAGCACCTGAGGCCTTACTAACCGGGAATGGGCATTATTCACACGGGTTCCCAAAAGACTCCCGTGCCCACAACTCACAGCCGGTTCACTGGTACCGAAGCTGGCAGCAGTTCACCTCTGCTACGCGAACCAGAAGCGTGGAGGAGCAGCTTTACAGGAGCACCCCACCACCAGCCAACTTCCAGTCGTCTAACCAGCGGTGTACCCACTGAGGGACCCAAGGCTCCCCAAAACATCCAGAACGTACATCTTGGATAGGGCATTGAAGCAGCCTCCCCGTACCCGATCTGGTATTCCTGGGCGACACTGGCAACCACTTAGTTAGAATGGAGGAACACTGCGGATTTCTAAGGGACACCACCTCTGCTGAGTCCACCCGGTCTACTACCCGTAAGCTGTATACCATGTACTGCCTGCTGGTTACAGTAAAGACCCGTTGCAGAGACTTTCTGTGTCCGTGCTTCCTTATGAACTGTCCGTCCGCACTACAAGGTAACCGCAGCTGCCGCACAACATCTTAAGCAGCTCCAGCCTCCGGGGATCACCGCTCAGCCTGTGGGGAGCGTAACATCTTGCTGCTGTTCATCCCCCGGAGGTTCCGCAGCGTCGGTAACGATTACCGAACTACTCATAGGTGGCGTCACGAATAAATTAAAAACCCCTTTAATCTGTTCCTACAAGACGTCTTCAACACTTTTGATCTGCACTACACCGGGCCCCACTACCGGCAGGCGCGGTCCACCCGTGACAAGGAGGAAGGAAGCATCGCCTGTCTAAACCGGAGTCCCGGCCGCGGTGAGTCAGAAAATGGCGTCACGAACAGGATACGAGCAGGCCCGTTACCCAACGGGTATAATGTGCTTAAAAATGACTTTAATGTCTACAATTTGGACTTTGTTCGTCCCTAAAAGAACTTTCCCGCCTTTTCACCGTGGGCCAAGATGGCGCCCAAGATCGTGTTCCCGCCACAAGAATCCGCCACGTGCAAGCCCAGGAGTGAGTCAACCCCCCCCCTCATCGTGGGAGGGCTAAAGACAAAAGGCGCCAAATTCTTTGTCCGCCCTGATTGCTCGAATCAACCATGGGGGCGGACCCCAAACACTTTTCCCACGATTGGACTACAAAAGCCCAGAGGAAATGGGAGTGTCACAGACCTTCTTCACCAGCTCTACCAGAACGCTTACCGGTTGAACGGGTGTGGTTTCGCTCCGAAGAAGAGAATGGCCAGCATGAGACTCCAAGACCTAATGCGGGAGGTCGAGGCGGAGGCCAGAGCAGCCATCGGCCAACCGGGTCCGGGTCCTGCCCTTACAATAGACGGCAGGCCCGACTTCTGGCTAGAGGCTCTACAAGACCTCCGGGTGCGGTTACTAGAGACTGTGGAGTGGACGGTTCGCAGCTGGAGTGCGACCCTAGGCAGAAGACTCCATCACGCGATGCAGCAGAGCCGACCGGGTACAGCTTCTCCAAGCCCAGACGACATCGCCAGCTTCTCAACAGCCTCACCGTCGCCCACCACCTGTCCTGCTTCGTCACCGGAGCCCATAGACTGTATCATTCCTGTGGAGGCCACAGCTCGACCCGTTCCAGCGGTTAAACCCGCAGCCGACCCCGTTCTTGAGCCGGAGCTTCCAATACGCTCCACAGAAGAAGCCGACACATACCTGGTTCCACCTTTGGAACCCGCGACTAGTTTCCACACTACTGAGACTGTCGCCTGTTTCTCCCTTGAACCGGAGGCCTCCTCTGCTATTACCGAGGCCTACCTGGTGACCGGGATTGAAACACCACTTCTCGCTGCTACAGAAGAAGAGGCAGGCAGCCTGGAAGTCCTGCACAACGATCCTGAGGAGAACTTTGCAGCACAGCCACCCACCGACTCAGAGGATTTCATTCCATCGTCTTCGTCAGCCGAGCAGCCCGACGTAGTCATCGAAGGAGAGATTGAGGAGGATGACGACGAGACCTACAGCCCCGCTGAGGACCTCTACACCGGGTTCGCCTGGGGAGACACAAAGAATCCTTCTGCCGGGCGATCAGCTCGGGTGCACTGGTCGGGTGCCGCCGCAACAACATCTTCTCCGGTCCCGTTGAACCGGGCTTTTCTACAGACTGCCCACCAAACTCGAGCGGTTCAACAACCATCACGCCGTAGTGACTGCATCCACACGCCGCACCACTCCGACGAAGAGGTACATCGTATCCGGAGAGAGGAGTGGCACACTCGACTGCAAGCCAAAATGCAGGCTCGCGCCGAAGCCCGCCGCCAATCTCCATTGCCTGAACAATTCCGTAAAACCGGGTGGGTAAGCACCTTCAACTTATCCACCGGGTGGGGATTCGTAAGGGAGGAGGGTGTGAGTACCGAAGTGTTTGTGGGGCGTCGTGATGTGGAATCGCACCTACCGCGAGGGCATCCAAACCGAGATTTGTATAGAGGGGACATAGTAACCTATGAGCGACATGTATGCTGTGACGGGTGGTTCGCTATACGAGTCCGGAACACTGCCCTCCATAAGTGACTTGCTGTTTGAACTTTTCTGCTAAAGAGACTTCTTCCTGTGTGCAAAATAACACCGCGACTTGGCGGCTACAGCCTGAACTTTTACCTAAGGACAGCCGACCGCCCGCTGGGTCCGCGCAATGTGTTAACCTGTTATTTACCTACCTCACTTTTATGCATACAATGACCTGTCATTAATAAAAGTGTATTACCTGTTATAAAATGTAAAAATCTCTGTAATGTGGGTAGTGTGACGCTTGGGGACAAGCGTATTCAACCAAGGGGGAGTGTGGCGCCACGCAACGTGTGCGTCACAAGAGGGTATTGCAGCCATAAATGCAGCCGCAATATTCTCTGACACAGCAGTGATCTGGTTAATTTAGAAATCCAACCCTGCATGCATCACCTAGAACAGAGGGCCAATCCTAGGTCCTGGTGGGCGGAGTGCTAGGGTAGTGTATAGGAGAACAGACACATAGTCTACACAAGAGTCTAGAACAGAGCCTAGAACAAGGTCGAGAACTTGAACTTGGAGAGAGGAGCGGGGGCTCCGCACCCCGTGCAGCCCCCGGGCCGTCACCGGTCGGGTGTCAGCACCTGAGGCCTTACTAACCGGGAATGGACATTATTCACATGGGTTCCCAAAAGACTCCCGTGCCCACAACTCACAGCCGGTTCACTGGTACCGAAGCTGGCAGCAGTTCACCTCTGCTACGCGAACCAGAAGCGTGGAGGAGCAGCTTTACAGGAGCACCCCACCACCAGCCAACTTCCAGTCGTCTAACCAGCGGTGTACCCACTGAGGGACCCAAGGCTCCCCAAAACATCCAGAACGTACATCTTGGATAGGGCATTGAAGCAGCCTCCCCGTACCCGATCTGGTATTCCTGGGCGACACTGGCAACCACTTAGTTAGAATGGAGGAACACTGCGGATTTCTAAGGGACACCACCACTGCTGAGTCCACCCGGTCTACTACCCGTAAGCTGTATACCATGTACTGCCTGCTGGTTACAGTAAAGACCCGTTGCAGAGACTTTCTGTGTCCGTGCTTCCTTATGAACTGTCCGTCCGCACTACAAGGTAACCGCAGCTGCCGCACAACATCTTAAGCAGCTCCAGCCTCCGGGGATCACCGCTCAGCCTGTGGGGAGCGTAACATCTTGCTGCTGTCCATCCCCCGGAGGTTCCGCAGCGTCGGTAACGATTACCGAACTACTCATAGGTGGCGTCACGAATAAATTAAAAACCCCTTTAATCTGTTCCTACAAGACGTCTTCAACACTTTTGATCTGCACTACACCGGGCCCCACTACCGGCAGGCGCGGTCCACCCGTGACAAGGAGGAAGGAAGCATCGCCTGTCTAAACCGGAGTCCCGGCCGCGGTGAGTCATATACACCACTGGGGCCCTGTATACACCACTGGGGCCCTGTATTCACCACTGGGGCCCTGTATACACCACTGGGGCCCTGTATACACCACTGTGGCCCTGTATGCACTACTGGGGCCCTGTATGCACCACTGGGGCCCTGTATGCACCACTGGCGCCTGTATATACCACTGGGGCCTGTATATACTGCTGGGGCCTGTATATAGCACTGGGGAGGCTGCTGTATACTACTGGGGCTGCTGTATATACTGCTGGGGCCTGTATATACCACTGGCTAGGCTGCTGTACACTACCACTGGGGAGGCTGCTGTATACTACCACTGGGGAGGCTGCTGTATACTACCACTGGGAGGCCTGTATACTACTGGGGGGGGCCTGTATACCACACTGCTGGGGGCTGTATACCTGTGCTGGGGTCCACCCTCGGCTTATACACGAGTCAATAGGTTTTCCCAGGTTTTGGGGGCAAAAGTAGGGGGGTCGGCTTATACACGGGTCGGCTTATACACGAGTATATACGGTACGTGGCAAAAAACTATGGTTTTTCATCCTACCGGTAAAAAAAAAGTAGTATCTTATCCCTCAAAAAAAATCTAGTTAGCGGAGACATAATAGACTACAACTTTCAAAAAAAAGTGATACAAAAACTATTTATTTATTTTTTTTTGCAAAATTATTTTAATTGTGTAAAAGCAGCATAATATTAAAAAAATTACTCAAATGCAGCATCACTGTAACTGTGCTGACAAAGAATAAAGCTATTTCCTTCATTTTAATGCACAGTCATTGGCATAAAAACAGAATTAGACTTACCAGTAATTCTTTTTCGGGGAATCCACCATCACAACATATAGGAGATTGCCTCTTTGCCCTAATTGGGGCAGGAAACACAAAGAGGTTAAATAGCCCCTCCCACCTCCTATCACCTATGGATTGGGTGATGGGGGCTGTAAAAGAAAGCATATAGTTAATAAACATTATAATTATAATTACTGGGACCCATTGCGCACGTCATGCTGTCCAGGCCGCATCTACTTCCGAGGCTGCTCACTAACGTCTGGGGAATTTCACTGCACTGCAGAGAACCGCTTCAATTCTCAGCAGTGTTAACGGTGACGTCAGGGGTCACCTGAGTTTATGGCTCAGCTTTGAACTCGATTGACCTCTGTCACGGCGCCCAGCTCAGCCTGAGCCTGCTTGTCTGTTCAGAGCGATGAAGCAGAGTTGAAACTGCTCTGCCTGTGGATTGCATTGGAGAGAGGTTTTTTTTTTCAAATTAAAGATGGAGTCCCTAAATGTATTTTTGTTCTATTTCTAATTTAAAAAAATAGTCTCTGTGTTGTGTTTTCTTTTTTAATGTTTACTAGAAATTCATGATGGCTGGGTCTAATTGGCCGGACATTATGAATTTTAGGCTTAGTACCAGCTAACAAACAAAGCTGGTATTAACCCCTTATTACCCAGCATGCTACCCCACCACCCCCACCAGGGCCGCAGGAAGAGCTGGGTAAAGCGCCTGGAAATGGCACTACTATGAATGTGCCATTTTCAGGGGTGGCTGCAAGCTGCATTTTTCAGAGTGGGGGGGGGCCAGAATTCTTGGGCCTTGCCACACTGAGAATCCCAGCTCCCTGCTGCCTAGTTTTACCCAGCTGGTGATCAAAATATGGTGGAAACCCACACTTTTTTTGTTTTATTTATTTACATAGTTAAAAAATATATATTGGGATTCCCTGTATTTCGATTGCCAGCCAAGGAAAAGCCATGTAGCTGGGGTGGCAGCCCGTAGCTGTCCTCTTTATCTTTGCTGAGAATCAAAAATACTGCAGAGTACTACATCATTTTTTAAAATTATTTATTTTTACATTACTATATGTGTGACGGACCCAACAGCCAATCACAGGCGCTGTGATAGAGAATGGGCGTCTGTCATTGGCTTAACATGGAATATGTCCATACATTGTATGAATGCCCATAGAATGTAGGGGCTGGTTTCAAGTTACTCTAGCCACCAATCACAATTGCTCACTGTCTGTAACATCATCTGTGATTGGCTGTTGGGCCTTTCACAGATTGACTGACATCATAGTAATGTAAAAATAAATTAATAATTTAAAAAAAAATGACGTAGTACTTCACAATATTTTTGATTCTCATTGCAGATAAAGTGGACCGTTATGGGCTGCCACCCCCAGTTACATGGCTTTTCCTTAGCTGGCAATCAAAATACAGGGAATCCCAATATTTTATTTGAATAAATAATTTTAAAAAAATGTGTGGGCTCCTGCCATATTTTGATCGCCAAGCCAGGTAAAACCAAGCAACTGAGGGCTGGGATTCTCAGTGTGGTAAGGCCATAGCATTCTGGGTCCCCTAGATCCAGAAATATTTAGACAGTTACACAAGTTTTGACATTTTAGCTGTTTACCATAACATATTCATGATATAGTTATATATTCAATATGGGCTTAAAGTGCAGCCCACTTTAATATGAAGGTATTCACATCGAGTAGGAGTTGGAGTTTTGGAATTACAGCTAATACGTAGCTGCCTCTTCAAGGGGCCAAAAATAAATGGACAATAATCACAAAAGGGCTTTAATGGGCTGCATGGGATATTCCTTCATTATTCCATCATCAATTATGTAGATAGAAGATCTGTAGTTGATTTCAGGTGTGGCATTTGCATTTGAAAGCTGTTGCAGTGAACCCACAACATGTGGTCAAAGGAGCGATCAATGGAATAGAAACAGACCTTTATTAAGGTGGAAAAATAAGAAGAAAACCATCACATAGACAATAGAAATGTTAGTAGTGGCTAAATTAACAGTTTGGTACATTCTAATAAAAAAAAAAAAAAGATTATACTGGTGACCTTGGGAAAGCAAAAAGGCCTGGACGTCCACAGAAGGGCTGGACAACCTGGAAGACAACAGTGGTAGATTATTGCAGTATTCTTTCCATGGTAAAGAAAAACCCCTTCTCAAAATCCAAGCAAGTAGAAGTAACTTTTTCAGTATCTGCCATTAAGAGAAAACTTCATAGGAATAAATACAGAGGGTTCACCACAAGGTGCAAACCATTAATCAGTCTTAAAAATAGAAAGGCCAGATTAGAGTTTGACAAATAAATAACAAAAGAAACCCAGTTCTGTAAAAAGCATTCTTTGGCCAAATGAAACTAAAGATCGTCATGTACTAGAATGATGGGAAGAAGAAAGTATGGCTTGGAACATCTTATGATCCACAGGACACCGCATTCTCTGTAAAACATGGTAGAGGTGTCGCACCTCAGGGCAGGGGTACTCGGAACCGGGCCCTCTCTTCAGTCTGCGGGACCCGGCTCCGTATGCCCAGGTGCGGCAATAAAAGGGGGTTAAAGAAAAAAGGGAAAGAAGGTTTTTAAAGAAGTTCGTGACGCCACCCGTGGATTGTGATCAGTATAGCCGCCGCTGCCATTCAGACCTCTGGGGATTATGTTGATGGCGACAACCAGGATGGTGAGCCTTCCACCGGTAGGGCTTTGTCCCCGGGGCAGGTGTTGAAGTGCAGTGTTCAGACACCGCACTCAGCTTCTCCCGGCGATTTCTCCTGCGTCTAGGACAATCAGTGTGCGGCTCTGCAGGCGAGCCTCCGCTGTGGTCACAGAAATGACAGTCTCACACAAGCAGCGTCAAGCTTGACCGGGTACTTTACTGAGAAAGTTCTACAGTTTTCAAGGTACAAACAGTTCAAAGTTGTGTCCAATATAGGAAAAAAGAGAAGCGGCACCAGGGGCGGAATGGCCCAGGTCACAGGGGGGCAAGTGCCCTCTGGGCTGGTAGTTTATCCCTCATCTAAGGCCGCCCCCCACAGAAATGGGCCGGCCGGCGGCGCTCTGCGGCCGGCGCTGTGATACAGCAGCAGACACGGCGGTGAGTGACCGGCGATAGCACCTCCCCCCCCAGTCCACCAAAAAAGCCTGTTAGCACTTCCCCCGGTCCACCGGCCCACCAAAAAAGTCTGACAGCAAACCCCCCCAGGCTTCACCTAAGGGCTGGCAGAACAAAACTGCCACCTGGAGTTAGAGTCGCCAGTCAGCCCCTGAGCGGCACTCACCCTTTTAGATGCCAAATCCTTTATTTTGACTTGCTCATCCTAGCATAGACAAATCAGTGGGGAGAGGGAGTGGGGATCGGCGGACGACGGTTTGTCGTTTCGCAGCACTTGCTGCCTCAACCGATCTAGCAAGAACTGTGAAGCGCAAGCCGTCGTCCACCGACTCCCACTCCTTCTCCCCGCTGATTTGTCTATGCTAGGATGAACAAGACAAAATAAAGGATTTGGCATCTAAAAGGGTGAGTGCCGCTTCTCTTTTTTCCTATATTGGACTTAGTATTGTGTGCTTTATTGAAGCATGCAACGCCCGCTGCCAGGAGGAACTTCCAGGTTGCATCACACTTGTACCCAGATAACCTGTTGGTGCCCGGTTTTCTACATAACTGGAGTTCAATGTTGTTTCACACAACCTTGCAGCTAGGACCTTTCGGTTACTACACCTCCTCTCTTTGTTCCTTTCTGGGCCTCTCTTTCCTCTGTTCCACAGGCTAGCTCCGGGCCAGCGGTCGCGGATCTTTTCCCAGGAGATCTCAGTCTTTCTCCCTGACCCTATTTGATGGCCTTTCCTTCACTAAACTGGAGGGTAGGTTCCAGGCATGTAGTCCCTTCACCACGTTGGTTAATCTGTGGTTGGGGATATACAGCTCCTGGCCACTTCAACAGGGCTGGCACCCTGGCTTTGGCCCGGTCTGCGGTGTTCCAGTTGTTCTGGACACACCGTGGACCTCTTCTTCCTTCCCACGGGAAGCTGCCTGGGACCCGGAATGGCCATTTGATGTCACAGGCTGCCAGGTCCGTGTACTTCCACTATGGACTACAGTCTGTCAGGCTTATCAGGTGTCTCGGCTTAGGGATTCCGTTCCTTCTCACCTTGAGCAAATGAGGAATTTCACCAGAACTCTCTTTGAGCTCCCCTAACTTTGTGTTCCTAGGTTTTAATCTAGTTCCTCCACCCCTATCTCGGGCTTTTTCCTCTCGCTCCACCCTCCACTCGGTTCCTCTCCTATCCCCTGCCTGACAAAGTAACTAAGACTAGGGATCAGGGGGATGTGTCAGATGTTTGTGCGAAGTTTCCTGCCTATACATCCCAGCTGCAGTACCTTACTGTGGCCGCCATCTGCAGGGGCGCCACAGAGGCAGTGGGGCCGGGCATGCATGGTTTCCATGAAACTGGGTCACTACTGTTTGCTGATGACATGACTGAAGACAGTAGCAGTAGGATGAATTTTGAAGGGTACAGGGCTATACTTTCTGCTCAGGTTAAACCAAATGGAGTGAGGTTAATGGGACAATGCTTCACAGTACATATGACAATGACCCAAAACATACTGTGAAAGCAACCCAGATGTTTTTAAGGCAATAAAGTAAAATATTCTGCAATGGCTGAGTCAATCACCAGATCTGACCCCCTCAACCATGCAATTCCCATGCTTAAGACAAATCTTAAGGCAGAAAGGCCAGCAAACAAGAGACAGCTGATGTCAGCTGCAGTAAATGTGGCACCCCAGGATCTTAGAGCCACTGGTTCATGGTTGAGGGCAACAAAAGGGTCTTCTTATCAGGCAGGAAAAACCACACACAACACCTTCTGCCTCCAGGCCAGAAGGAGGAGACCAAGCCCAGGTTCAGGGAGAGCTCCCCTATAAATTCTGGTCTGGGGCACAGCCAGTTAGTTCAGTTCCCGAGAGGACTGTGAAGAGTACCTGGAGGATCGAACTATACTAAGCTCATCCTAGGTACAGCAGCTCAATTCCTAGGAGGACTGAGGACGACATCCTTGGGGACTGAGGCTGCTTAAGCTTGTCCCAGGATTGCTGACCCGATGCCAGACCTAAGGCTAACGTCTGAGGAGAGTTGAAGGAACACCTGGGGAGCTGAGCAACACCCAGCTCACCCCAGAGGAAAGCGCAAAGAACGGACACCGGCGTCCGAGACTGTGCAGGGCCTAGCATCCCGGCAGTCAATACCGGACGGTGGGGAATTCCAGGTTCCTCAGCCACACTGTACCTGGAGACAAAGCAACATAGAGAGTTCAGGAGCTATTACCCATGACGAGGGTTAAGAAAGGACTAGAGTTGCCTGTCATACCGGCAGTTCACAGGAAGAAACAGGGCCGGCAGCTTAGCTGATGCAGCAGCAGGAGCCAACACATAGAGTGCAGTAAGGGAGGCCAACGACCCGGCAGGGTGAGGGGAACCCTGAGTTGCTCTCAAGCAAGGACTCTGTTGACAACTGCCCAGAATGCAGATGCTCCAGTAAAGACAGAAAAACAACAAAATACTGAGTCTGTCTGTTGCTTATGCCTGTCTTCCTGCACCTCAAATCCCTTACTACCTTGACTGCCCCAGGGATCCGCTACGTCCGTGGGGAGCCGCTCCATCTCAGCTGCCCGTCCATCACCCCGGAGTTTCTGCAGCAGCTCTGGCCATCTATAACCACAAACCACGGGTGGTGTCATGAATAACTCTTCCTTTAAACCACCCCAAGCCAGAAAACCCCCTTTTTAAGCTGAACCCAGGACCACAGAACCGGGTCTCGACCCCTGTGACTCCCCAGAGACAGTAAAGCCCGATTCCAAGTACCTCACGGCCCTGAGGCACAATATAAAGACTTGGCAGAGTATCAAAGGAAGAAATCCAGCGCTTGGTGATGTCTATGACTTCCACATTTCAGGCAGTCATTGCCTGCAGAGGATTCTCTACAACACTACATTTTATGACACACTACATCATTTACTGTACATGGAAACATCACATTATATACAAAGACACAAAACACAATTTACATTATGACAAAATAACGCGGTTGGTGTCTTCAGGTGCAGAAGCATACACTAGTAGGCCATCCTCTTGCATGCTGACCATATTTTGGCTTTTCTTCTCTTTCGAGAGAGGAACTATCATTTAAAGTGCACAGTAAATGGAACCAAACAATATGTTTTAGTGGGAAGTTAATTTATAGAATTTGAAAACAGTGTTGATTCAAATTGACAGCACACTATGTAAAAATAATCATGAAAAAATCACTTATGGCAGGAATACAGCCGATTATAAACACAACATTGATGGTGGGGCCAAAACAACCTCTGAAAGCTCGTCTGTATATCTGTAAATGTATTTACTAGATACACATATCCAACTGTCAGACAACTTCAGCACTAGCCTATCTATTAAAGGTGTTATCCGGGATTTTTATTAAAAAAATAAAATAAAATGTGCCCAAGCATTGACAGGCAGGTAGCTGCACCTACCTGCCTGTTGTGCCCAGTACCAGTCACAGATCGCTCCTGCCAGGGTCAGCATGGCAACGTAAAAACAGGGCATAGCAGCTTTTCGGCTCTGCTCTGTGGAAGTAGACAGGATAGCCGACGTCAGGCTGACTGACCGCTACCTGATTGGGGGAGCTGGCTGTCAATCAGCATGACGTCTGCTATGCACCCATCAACAGAGAGGAGAAGCCGCCCATCTGTAGACGTGATGTCAGCGAACTCATCAAAATTGCTGACGGGCGGTTTAAGACCTTTCCGTGTTGGCGGTAAACAGTACAATTTTTTTTTATAAATCCCGGATAGCCCCTTCAAAAAAATGTAGAATACGTTCAACTCTAATTTCTGTGCAGATCAGGCTTAGTATCAAAGGGCGAGTGTGAGCGAAGACAGCCTCATTGTACATTATAGTCATGAGTATGCACTGCACCTTCCATAGTTTATTAGGTAGAGTATCCAGGATTGAAAAATGGAAGTTTTTTTTGTCCAGGTCAACTCCACACTCATCAATGAGCTCTACCTATTCAAGTAGATGGGTTCTGATTGCCAAAGGTTATGTTCAGAAAATGCATTTCAGTATTGTTGACAACGCTTTAGTGGTCCATCTTTCAACACAGAGTTAACTATTGCGTAAAGCAAAGTAAAATGAGTGAACATATTAGGCCCTGTGTTCGTCTCATTAACACACATCTTCAATTTTTATGGGTTGCTTCACAATGCAGTACTGTGCGTATAAATGGTTATGGTATGCCAATGTCTATAACAATAGGAGAGGGTTAATTTGAAGCTTTTTAACATTTGTGTCAAGAAAACCTCAACTTCCTTTTGCAACCAGTAACTTTCCACCCTCTTCAGCTCTGCAGTGGTTACAGGCAGTTGCATAGCTTAAGAGAAATATGTCATTAAGCGCTGGCAAAGGATATTGTGTCACTTGATTGCCGGCATCAGTCTTGTTTCACTAGACATTTTAAGCATTCCTATGTAACCCTTCACTCATCTGGAGAGGGGATCTGCTAGATCATTGATAAATGCTATATAGACATAGTTCTACTGTCATAGGCGCCCCTGTCTGATACAGGGCATGGAGCTCTCTCATCTTATACAGAGTTCTCAAGTGGAGAATGTGCGTGTATGCTGCCCCCTAATGCCTCCTGTGACTGGGACCCTGTGTGTGAGCAGCCATCACTTGATACTGTCTGCCTATCCGGTAGAGGGCGCGAAACAGGAGAAGTGTGAACTATGGCTTCTGCATTGCGCTGTGGACTCAGTGGAGAAGAGGTAAAAATACCAAAATGCAAAGCTCTATGGATTTAAAAAGTGGACTCTTAGTACCATATATTAGGACTGCATTATATTGATGCCAACTATCTGATTTAAGTGATATAAGGAAATATTAATTTATTATATGTTCAATCCATTATGTCCTTGTATATAAAAATGTAGAAATAATGTCATGAAGTTGTAAATATATACAGTATAGATTATACTATATAACATACAGCTCTCAATGCTGTGCAACATATACTTTTTAGGAGGAATCCAACATTTCATTCTAAATGCATACATATACAATTTAATAATTCAGTTCATATAAGTCCAAGACATCCAAAAGTTCTGTATGTGAGTACTACTAACAAAACTACTAATATTAATCTATGTATAGAGCTATACATTATGGCAACATAGCAATATAACAGCCGAAATGTCAGGCAGTATGCATTATATCACAACTGTGACAGATTTTTTCGCACATATTACTTGTACCTCTGATAGTCTATGAAGTGTTCACGTGTCACATTTTTGCTCAGACCAAGGGGTCCATGCAAAATCAGGGAGCGATGTCAAATATTGATCCAAGTTTCAGATGGAAATGGTCAATACAAGTCTATTGGTTAGTGACAAAAGCTGATAGACTTTAGATATTATCCCTGTGATGACGGTTTTCATTGATCTATATGATAGGAGAAGCAAAATAAACTTTCTTTTATTTTCTCAGAGAAAAAAACTGATGAAACTGATAAAATTGACTAAACTGATGAAAGTCAGGGTACCTTTACACGTCGCAACATTGCATGCAATTTCACTTGCAACTTACTGGTTGCAGTGAAATCATGGACACATTGTTCCATTTGTACACAGCCACAAAATAGAACAATGTGTCCATGATTTCACTGCAACCAGTAAGTTGCAAGTGAAATTGCATGCAATGTTGCGACGTGTAAAGGTACCCCTCACTGATAGTCAAATTTTCTTGTATGCAAAAAAGAGGCTATATGAGTGCCATCCATGTATTTCTCATGTTATATTTTTCCTCAGACCATGTAAAATGACAGAGACATGTCCGGTATTAATCTGAGTGTTGGATCCAAATCAGCAATGCAAGTCTGTGGATCCATGAAAAAATCAGATGACATCCATGAGATGTCCATCTTTCAGTAACTGATAAGATAGAAGCTTTATTTCCATCAGAGAAGAACTGATGAAACTCTGACCAAACTCTGATGAAACCCGGATGACTATCTGCTGAAAATCAATGATGAAACACAGGCTGATTTTCTCATTAAAAATGCATGAAATAAACAGGCATCTGAAGGATGGGCTGAGTTTCATCAGTTATTTTTGTCAGTTTTCATCAGACTTTGGTTAGTGTGTTAGTTGTTACCAGAGGTGTAACTACAATAGGTGCAGGAGTTGCAATCGCACCTGGGCCCTGCAGCCTAGGGGGGCCCCAAAAGTCCCTTTGGTCTATAGAAAAAGACTAATACTATTAAAGATTTGCAATAATTGGGGGCCCCGTTGGAGCTTTTATATCGGGGCCCCTTGGCCTGAAGTTACGCCACTGGTTGTTACCATCAGACTTAGGCTTCTGGTATTGGTGTCATCTGTGTTTTGGATCAATGTCTGTTTTTAACATCAGTGTTTATTTGTGGATGGATAAAGAAATAAATTAATTATAAAGCTTATCCTATACATTCAATGTTAAACACATTCAACACATACAAGCCATTCATGTGTTGTACGTGTTTTTTATTGACCCATAGATCTGTATTGGTCCTTGCCATACATAATAATAATAATAATAATAATAATAATAATGATAAAGCTTTATTTATATAGCGCCAAGATATTCTGCAGCGCTTTACAATGTAGGGTTAGAGTACAGAAAATATAATACAGTAAGTAATTACAGTAGAGAACAAATACAGTACAATAATTGGATACAAAACAATAGGCATAGAATCAATGTAAAAAAGAAAATGCAATAAATAAAGCAAGAAATGAAGGTGACCCTGCTCAAAAGAGCTTACAATCTACAACGAGATAGGGGTTGCACAAGGTACAGTGGCTTATTGCACTGATGGTCCAGGCATCTTGAGGAAATGGGGCATAGAGATAAGCTTACATGGATGGTCATTATACAATCTGTGTAGACCTTTTTTGGTTTGGTGGAGTTTGTAGAAGAGTAATGTCCAGAGGGATAGCCCATTCACTATCTACAGTACAAAGGACTTCTATTAGGGAGTATGATAGGCCGCCTTAAAAAAGATGTGTTTTTAGGGATCGTCTGAAGCCATGCAAGTTGTGGATAGTCCTGATTATTTGGGGTAAAGCATTCCAGAGGATTGGTGCAGCTCTGGAGAAGTCTTGGAGCCGGGAGTGGGAGGATCGGATTAGTGCAGATGTTAGTCGAAGGTCATTTGAAGAACGTAGAGAACAGGTGGGGTGATAGACAGAGATGAGGGAGGAGATGTAGGGGGGTGCTGCACTGTGAAGAGCTTTGTGGCTGAGAACAAGCAATTTGATTTTGATCCTGTAGTGTACGGGCAGCCAGTGCAATGACTGGCACACAGCAGAGGCATCTGAGTAACGATTGGCCAGATGGGTGATCTTGGCTGCTGCATTAAGGATGGACTAGAGAGGAGAAAGTCTGGTGAGGGGGAGGCCGCTTAATAGAGAATTGCAATAGTCAAGGCGGGAATGGATTAGGGCCACGGTGAGGGTTTTTGTTGTTTCCATGGTGAGAAAGGGGCAGACTCTAGAGATATTCTTCAGGTGTAAGCGACAGGAGCGGACAAGAGATTGTGTGTGGGAGGAGAAGGAGAGATCGGTGTCAAACATAACACCCAGACAGCAAGCCTGCTGCCTAGGCGTTATCATGGTGCCACAAACTGAGAGAGAGATGTCTGATTTAGGGAGGTTAGTGGATGGAGGGAGCAGAAGAAGTTCAGTTTTGAAAAGGTTTAGTTTCAAATAGAGAGCGGACATGATATTGGAAACTGCAGCTAGACAGTCATTGCTGTTCTTTAATACCGCAGGGGTAAGGTCAGGGGCTGAAGTGTATAGTTGTGTGTCATCAGCATAAAGATGGTACTGAAAGCCAAATCTGCTGATGGTCTGTCCGATAGGGCCGTGTAGAGAGAGAAGAGCAGAGGTCCATGGACTGAACCCTGAGGGACCCCAATAGTGAGAGGAAGAGGGGAAGAAGTGGAGCCAGCAAAAGATACACTGAAAGAGCGGTCAGAAAGATAGGAGGAGAGACAGGAGAGAGCAGTGTCCTTTATGCCAATGGAGTGCAGCATGGAGAGTAGGAGATGGTGGTCAACTGTGTCAAAAGCTGCAGAGAGGTCAAGGAGAATAAGCAGAGAGTGGTGACCATTACGTTTTGCCGTCAGAAGGTCATTGGTCACTTTGATAAGGGCAGTTTCTGTAGAGTGAAGGGGGCGGAAACCAGACTGTAATGGATCTAGAAGAGAGTGGAGAGGTAACGGGTGAGGCGGGAGTAGACCAGGCGCTCCAGGAGTTTAGAAATACATACATACGTGCTACCAAAAAAAAAGACATATCTCTGTGTGTTTTGCATGAACACATGGTATGTGTAAAAACACGGACATGTGAATAGCACCATAGAGTATAATGGGTATGTGCTGTATCTGTGAAAAAAACAGATACAACACATATGTGCAACACAGACGTCAGAAAGAAGCCTTAGGTCATTTTTTTCCCCGAATGAAAAAAATGGAGTTTTCATATGAAACAGTTAATGAGAAATAGACAGTACACAGATGGCATTTGATAGCTCTACTATTTTTTCATGGACCAATAGGGTGGCATTACTGAGTCTGATCCGATACACAGATCAAAGTCAGGTTAAGCTGGTTTCACACTGCAGTTTTTTCACTGATTAGGTTCTATCAGGTTTGTGTGTCAAAACCAGGAGAGGAATCAGGAGAGGAACTTGCAGAGAAAAAGTATAATTGAAAGATTAACACCTGTTCTCAGTTCTGGAGATACTCCTGGTTCTGACACACAAACCTGATCGAACCTGATCAGTGAAAAAACTGAGGTGTGAAACCAGCCTAAGGCTGGCTTCACACTGCGGCAAGATCCGATACGGCGCTGTGCGGTGTACTGACCAAATATATAATGTATGAACGTGGCCTAATAGAAAGACATCACTACTTTTGTATTTTTCATCCACTTCTGGTTTTGGCTTACAAAAACATATGTGAACAACTGACCAAAAACTGGACATGTGAACGTAGCCTTACATTGTCATGTGCTTTTACTACCTTAAAATGGGATAGGTGCATAATACCTGTTCTTTCAGTAGACGTTACATCATCTGCCCCGGTCGCTTGTTGATTTGGAAATGAGCAGGACTAACCCTTTAATTATTTTGTAGTGTTCAAAACGTAGGCATGTTGAAGAGCAAAGATGGAGAAGGAAGATCAAGCTCAGGAACTGTCACTCTGAAGTGTAAGGATTTGCGGGTTATTCAGCTGGAAATACCTGACATGGAGGAAACATTTAATATTGCCCGCTCAGTTCAGGTCAGTAACAATGTAACTTCATGACTTATATTTTCATGTAGCACAACCATTGAAGAGGATACCTGGGACTTAAAAAAAAAAAAAATTACAATGGACCTAGCTACTAACAGGCAGGTAGTTGCTGACAACCTGCCTGTTGTGCCTGATGCTGTTGTTCATCGGCGTAGAGCGTTCACATACCACTCCTGCCGGGGATTCAGCTGCTTTTGCTGATGTAACGTAAACAGAGCGACAGCTTCTTTTCTGCTCTGTTGACAGGGTGGGACTGCTGACGTCATGCTGATTGACAGCTAGCTGGCTTACAGACTTCTAACTGGGGGAGCTGGCTATCAATCAACATGATGTCAGCAGTCCCACACCATCAACAAAGCAGAACGGAAAAGAAGTGACATCAGCAGAACAGCAGAAGCTGAATCACTGGCAGGAGTGGTCTGTGACTGTTCTGTAATGGTAAAGAAAAGCAGTGGGCACAGCAGCCAAGTAGTTAACAATAACCTGTCTGTAAGTGCTTAGGCACAATTTTTTATTTTTTTTTTTAACAAAGACTGGATATCCCTTTTAACCTCTCCCAAAAAAACATAGAAACAGTTAAAGCTCTGAGTCTACACTGAATCTTTCAGTTTTGTGCAGAAAGGAACGAGTCACAATGGCTCTCAGGTCTGATAAATGCACCAGCAATGTGTGTTTGATTTTGACGTAGTTGTGTCTAGTGAAAAAAGGTTGCCTGCAGTGGTTGTCATGGACTTCGGTATTTTTGACCTCTCATCAGCACAGCTTATCAGTGGGGGTGCAACAACCAACACCTCCACTAATTAGCTGTTCCCAGTTCTGGTCAGATGTGTTTAGTTGAACCTTATAGCCTCACAAACAGCATAGTGGGTGTGGGCAGGTTCTGCACATCTGCTCCTACTATATTTATTATGCATTGTTACATTAAAGAAGGGGTAGGGAACCTCAGGCCCCAGGGTCGAATGTGGCCCTCGATGACTTTTTTGCGGCCCCCGAGCAGATTCCTGGGGATCGCAGTGCTCAGGATGGCAGATGCGTTTTGCCGACTGTCTGCCCTTTAAACCCCGCTCTCCAGTGATCTCTATGCCACATGCCTCGACCACCCCAGTGATATATATGCTCCCAGCGTCTCCTGTGATGTCTATGGCTCTAGCAAACCTGGAAAAGCAATTGAGAAGCAACATGACCAATATCACCCATGCCAAAGAGAATATCACCCATGCCAAAGAGAAGCAGTTCCAGCCACCACAGTAGGGGGAGTTGATTGTTTAACCAAATATAGCGGGTCATTTTCAAGTTGATAATTTTGTATGACCCCTGAAGGATGGTAGAAAATTCCAAATGGCCCTCGGCTGAAACATGGTTCCCCACCCCTGCATTAAACCATCATGTTCCACAGTACTCAGGACCCATAATCTAAATTCCTTATCAGAATGTCTTGGGAGTATGGGAGGAAATCCAGAGGAAGCAATTCAAACACAGGAGATTCAGTAGGACCAGGGAATGGGAATAAGCT